>OZ005648.1:112372284-112436284 GCA_963930645.1 Salticus scenicus | reverse complement strand
AAACCTGAATGCTAGTAACAAACTCCTTTCTTTAAATCCTTTTCTAGACAAAAATGAAATTCTTCGTGTTGGTGGAAGATTAAGACACGCAAACCTACCTGAGAGTCAAAAACACCAAATGATACTTCCTAAAACGCATCACATTACAGATTTAATTATAAAGTACTTTCATGAAAAACATCTTCACAGTGGAAACCAGTTAACAATTTCAGTCCTGCGACAACAATATTGGATAATTAATGCAAGAGACGCTGTGAAAAGGAATCTGCGGAACTGTATGAAGTGTTTTAGAACCACATCGAACTTAGCCTCTCAACTAATGGGTGATCTTCCAGCTGCTCGAGTAGTGCCATCGCGAGTGTTTTCGAAAGTCGGGGTTGATCTTGCAGGCCCCTTTCTCATCAAACTTCGAAAGGGCCGAGGTGTTAGATCTTATAAAAGTTATATTTGTTTATATATCTGTTTTTCCACAAAAGCAATTCATTTGGAAATACTCAGTGATCTCACCTCTGAAACATTCCTCGCATCTTTGAAGAGGTTTGTTGCTCGACGAGGAAAACCTGAAGAATTGTTTTCAGACAGAGGAACGAACTTTGTAGGTGCCGACAACGAAATGAAAAAAATGATGTCCTTGATCTCTTATGACGAAAAGATCCACAGATATTTGTCCGAAGAAACAATCAAATGGAATTTCAATCCCCCATCGGCCCCCCATTTTGGAGGACTTTGGGAGGCTGGAATAAAACAGATGAAAGGTCATTTAAAAAGAACTATTGGCGAACAAATATTAACTTATGAACAGTTCCTTACTTTAATTACTCAAATTGAATCGTGCTTGAACTCGAGACCTCTTGTTGCGCTCTCGAATGATCCCAGTGACTTAAATGCTCTAACTCCAGGACATTTTATCATAGGCACTGCCTTGACTTCATTACCAGAACCTGACTATTCTTCAGTTAACCTAACCCCGCTAGAAAGATGGAAACTTCTACAAAAATTTTTTCAAAGTTTCTGGAAGAGATGGTCCTCAGATTACCTATCAGACTTGCAAAGGCGATCAAAATGGTTAATAAATAAACCAAATTTCAAGAAAGACGATTTGGTTTTAATAAAAGACGATAATCAGCCCCCATTGAAGTGGAAACTGGGTCGCATAATCAAATTATTTCCTGGAGCAGATGGCAAGATTCGTGTAGTTCTATTGAAAACTATTTATGGAGAGTTGAAGCGTCCGATCGCCAAACTATCTCATCTGCCATTTTAAAACTTTGAACTGAACAGTTGAACATTAGCTCATTTTTATTTTTATTTATTTTTTATTTTATTTTATTTTATTTTTTTTTTTGTGTTCCTGCATTTATCCACTTATATTAATCATCTAGTTACAATGTTTCATTATGTATATTAATCTCTTTTTTTCTTATCTATTTGCAGTTGAAGACAGAAAATGAAAACCTGTAACAACACTAATGTTGTTATTGTACTTTTTAGGATATTTTTATGAACCTTCGTTCATGGGGGCGGAGCATGTTTGAACGTAGCTTTTGGTTTCGTTTCATGCTTTCCTCCCGACTCGTAGTTGGCTCTTTGCCAAATGAGAGGTGATTTTTTTCTCTCTTTGAGAATGTTACTTCTTTTTAGTTTAGTTTCTCGGCCTGTCTTAAACAGGAAGCATTTTCTTTTCTCTTGAACATGAAAAGTTATGATTTACATATCTTGATCTTGGCTCCTTTATGGAGAAACAATATTATCACCTGAATAATTACTGAATTAATTTATAATAGTGAATTCTTCTTAAAAATACTGCAAATAGTAATTTTATTTGTGTGTTTAATTTCTGCAATAAAGTACATAAGCTCTCCCAACCTGACTAGATTCTATGACTGAAATTGAAAACTTGAATTACAGATTTATAGATATTGAAGTGTTTTTATGATTATATAATTCTGCATTTTTTCATGGTACAAATTTTTTCATGGCGCAGTATCTTTTCAGTCACCATATTAGTGATGATTTTTTTCTTCAATATAATTTCTTGTATAAAAGGGGGAATCGTATTTTGGGGATACCTTTATCGGATATCTTTTGGGTAATTTGTATGAATTCTTCATATTCTGTTTATATTTTTAACGGTTTTTAGGCTGAAATAGTGCTTGAAATAAATTTTCTATTTTTAAAACTACATTCCCCTCCCCTATAAAATTATCTATTCAGAGAAAAATAGATCATTTATGTGACTACTATTTCGGTTTAATTTCTTTAAATGGCTATTTCTAGATTAAACGTTATGACGGAGTTTTTTCGTCACCGCAATAACTAGGTCCATGGCTGTACGGGCCGTGTAGAAGTTGCTAAAAATCTGTTAAAAGTAAAAAGTAACACTTGCAGAAAGTAAGAAGAAACACTTTGAAAAAACTGTTGGTTTATTATATGCTTCGTAAAAACATCATCTTCTAAGAAATTACTTCATTATTACTAGATGACAAAGGAATCAATTTATCTCATACGGAAATTGAGACGGGGGGAGAGGAGGAACACCACAGAAAAACGTCTTACTCTAACGACGTCAAAATCGTAAAGCTTAACTAAATCTTGCAGCTTCCTAGAAGTTAAATTGCAACCCCAAAGATTGGCATCGTTGAAATGCAGCCAAAAGAATGCCAAACTGTTTCTCTGTTCTTCTAACATATTAATACTAAATTTTTGAATATAAAAATTCGTTACAAATATTAAATCGATTTGACATTGAGAAGCCATGCCAAATGACCTTCAACTCTCAATGTACAAAGAAGGCGACGCTCAGACTGTAAAAGCAACATTATAAATCTATTTTTAGAATTATAATGACCCTCTTGAAATAATAATAGGTTTTTAACGTAAACATACAAGGGTAATAAACATGAAATCAAATGGTTATTTTATTTTATTAATAGCTGTATATGCTAGAAACAGGTTGATAACGACTTTTTAAATTACCCTCTGAAAATAAATAATTATGGCTAAATTGATTTAATCCATTCGGGGAAAACGTATAAACATACTATTTTTCAAAAACCCTGATATAAAAATTGCTTTATTTTATTCCTAGAGCAATGTGTTTGTAACGATAAAAGAACAAAGAAATGAAAATTTTGATTTAAAAATAAAACGGGAAATTCTCTATAATTAATTAATTGAATTAGATAAATTTAAAAAGATTTATTCTATATAATCTATATTAATCCCTCCTTTTTATTATATATTAAATTTGGAAAAATAAATAAGCTTTTAAAGGACATATGTGTGAGAACACTCACACATATATCTCCCCTTCGACTAGTAAAAAAATATATAAGTCCTCCTCGCCTCCTGTATAGAAATGCATATACAAACAATAATATTCAAAAGCACTTACCAAAGACGCACACTTACAAATGATATTACATCATAAGTAAAAATTATATGAATGCTTAATATTGAACAAACAAAATATATATGAAATATAAACACTAATTCAAAAACACAAAATACACATATTTCAAAAATATCAGTAAAACCAAAAACTTTAAGAGAAATATTCGTCATGACACGCGCAAAAATGTGGCTTCTATAAATAAGTTCAAACTGCAGTTCTATATTGTTCATAATCTTTTTTCATATGCCATCAAAAATTTCAGCTGAAATGTTTTTCTATGAAAGAGTCTCTTTTTTATATACTTAGCAAACAATGCCACAGTAACAGTTACTAATGTTAGATTTTTACACACAAAATATTAAATTTTGACACTAATATGTATAGTGAAATAGAGGAAAAAATAATATAAATTACACATATACATATATATTGTTGTAATACTAAAGGTTCCAGTATATTATTGTAATATTTATTTGTCTAACACCTTGGTTACACACATTGGTCAACGTTAAACAAAATTATGTACAAAAAAAAATAAATAAAAGTAAAGAAACAGAAAAGTTTTTGTGTATACCACACAGGAAAGATTTTAAAAAGGACGCCATTGGCAGTCAAAAAAAATAATCTTCCCTTAATCCTTACAAAAAAGTAAGTGTAATGATGTTAACTTAAGGCTAACATCCTAGCGGGACAGGGCGTGTTGAAAGACCTGCACTGTTAGGCACAGGCCTCCGTCCCCCAGCAGAGTCTACAGATCCCTGTAGGGACACCTCCCGAAACCGATTAATTAAATGTCATAAATGTTGAAAAATTAATGTCAACAAAAATATAGATTCTCATCACATATCCAATGTTGCTCTCCCGGGAGAAAATTTTGAACGAGACAACATATATCTAGGATAGGATAATAAATAAGTAAAAGAAAACAAATTGACAAAATTTTGAGTGATGAGAGGGAGTGCCAAAATACTAAAAAAATTTAGATTGGATATTGAACAAACCAAACACATGTTGTACACGAAAAATCAATTAGAAACTTATAAAATTTAGCTGTATGTATACTGTTAACACTATTATCATTAATAATTAATTTCCTATGAACTTAATCTGTATTCCAATGAAATATCTCTATTAAATATATTTCAAGTATCTTACTTTTGTTTAACCTTCACCCAATAAAAATAGATATAGTAAACATTAAATAAAAAATAACACCTTGATTACTAATTTAGAAATTCAAAATATGATCTACAAGCATTTATGTTATCATTAGAATCTGTTTTTTTTTTTTTTTTTTTTTTTTTTTTTTTTTGTATATCTTATTTATAAATATTATATATATTCAACAACACTGCAATGCAAGAAATAGTCTTTACATCAAAAGAAAAATATAAAAAAAACAGTGGACCAGCCATCTAAAAAATAAAAAAATAAAAAAATAAAGACGAGTTCCTGCACAGCAAACAAATACACTCCATTGGCCATTGGAAAATGCATTTGTGAAGCAAAATATATTCAAACTTTTTTTTTGTGAGAAAAATTAATTGCGATTTCTTAAGTTATAAGAATGTGTAGAATTATTGCCAATATTATGTGTTACATTGGAGTTGGGTTCAGTAAACAAATAATTACGTCGAGGAGGAGCAATAAGGAGTCTATCAATATGGACTCTGAAAGCTTTATTATCAGGTGCATGTAATCTCTTAATGGAAAAGGAAACTGGCGAGTGTTTTTGTACAACAATAAATGGCCCAGAATATTTGGGTTTAAATTTATCTATTGATTTCAAGTATACAACATCATGGACAGCAACAGGCCTCAGTTTTGCACGTTTTTGAAAATTTTGATATCTTTTGTCTTGATTTTCTTTAATGTTAGAATATGCTTTGCTATAGATGTTATCTAAGTCGTGTAATAATTTATATATGTCTACATTTTTATCCAAAAATGGCTGATTTATAAATTGGTCAAATGTATCAAATATTAAAGACAGTTTCCTACCAAAATGAAGTAGGTTGGGTGAAAACAATGTGGATGAATATGTTGAACCATTGTAAAGTGATTTATGTATAGCTAGTGAATTTTCAAAAGAATACCCCTCAGAAATTAAAGTGTTAATTGAGTACTTTATAGATTTATTTAACCTCTCGGAAATAGAGTTACTTTGAGGGTGAGCAACAGATGAATGTAAAATTTTTATGCCAAGTTTATCATTGAAATATTATAAATAGTTGATGTAAACTGTTTGCCTGAATCTGATAATATTACTGATGGTCTACCAAATGTTGTAATGTAATTAAATAAACATTTAACTATTTTTGATGAAGAAGTGTCTTTTAATTGAAATAATTCAATGTGTCTCGAAAAATGGTCAATCACAGTCAAAACTGAATGTCCATCTATAAAAGGACCAACCAAGTCGACACTTATAGTATGCCCTGGATGTGTTGGAGTATAGGTGGGTTGTAGAGGAGCTGGTGGTGTGTTATGATGTTTATTTTGTAAACATAAAGTACACGAAGCAACAAAATTTAAAGTGTCTGTGTACATACCTTTCCAATAATATCTATTTGATAAAAATTCGTATGTTTTTGTCAACCCAAAGTGAGAAAGGTGTGAAATGGTTAAAACTTTAGATTTTAAAGAATGTGGTACAACAATGAGATATGAAAAAGTATTATTATGCAAATTTTGTTTCTTGTACATTAAAACTTTAGAATCTGGATGAATAAAAAAATTATCATTATTTTTTGAAAAACCTTTTCTCAAAATTTGCCTGTAAATAATTGACAATTTTGGATCATTCTTTTGCTCAGATATAAATGTATTATTTGAAATTTCCAAAAGGGGATCTTTATTTTGAGTATTACCAGAAACTAGAAAATTGTTGAATTGATTTTGTTGTACAGACTGAGTAGAAGTGGAAATTTGATTAATTGAATGTGTGTCATCTTGTACGATAGGAAGAGGTTGAGAACTGTATATTAATTCTGGATTTGTTTTTAAATTTTGTTGATTATTTGAGAAGTCTGATCTTGATAAATAATCCGCTAAAACATTTGTAGGGCCAGGAATATGCTCAAATTCAAATGAGTATTCTGGCAACTCTAACAGCCATTTAGTAGTTAAATCAGCAGGACTATTTGTTTTTCTATATGTTTTTAAAGGAGCACTGTCAGACAAAATGATAAACTTTCTATTGTATAAGTAATATTTGAAAGCAATTACAGATTTATAAATGGCCATTAATTCAAGTTTGATAGCCGGATATCTTTTTTCAGACGGTTTAAGTGATTTAGAGAAAAAGGCGACAGGTAATAATTGATTGTCATATTTCTGCATCAAAACTCCTGCAATAGAAATATTTGATGCATCAGTGTTGAGAAAGAAAGTCTTGTTCCAATCCGGTAATCTTACCATAGGTGAATTAAAAAAAATATCTTGAAATTTCTTAAAAATATCCTGATGATGTTTATTCCAAACAAATTTTGTTTTCGGTTTAGTCAATTCAATAAGTGGTTGAATTAATTTAGAAAAATTATGAATAAGAGACTTATAAAAGGTTACAACTCCTATAAAGCGTTTTAATTGTCTTTTTGTTGTAGGTGTAGGGAAAGAGTTTATTTTAATGATATTTGACTCAATTGGAGAAATTGAATTTTTCTCTATGTGAAATCCCAAATAATTTACAGCACTCTTATGAAATGTACATTTACTAGGAGCTAAGGTTAAATTATATTTAATTAAAATCTTAAGAATTCTTTCAAGTTTAACACATGTCTCTTCAAAACTATTTGCACCAAATATTAAATCATCCTGATACGCGTAAATTCCATCCATCTATATTAATTTCATCAATTAAAGAATCCATAAGTGCTTGGTACTGAGAAGCCGCGTTTTTAAGACCAAAACATAGTCTTTTAAATTTGAAACTGCCAAACATTGATGTGAAAGTAATTTTATCTTGTAAATGTTCCGGTAAATCAATTTGATGATACGCCTGTTGGAAATCAAGACAAGTGAAAAATTTATACGCAGATAAATCAGCTATTATATTTTGAATTTTAGGTAATAGATAAGAAGAACCTTGAATAATAGAATTTAACATTCTTAAATCTAACGCGAGGCGAAATTTCTGCTTACCAGATCCAACTTGTTTTTTTTTTACCAATAAAATTGGGCAAGCCCATTCTGAGCAGTTTCGCTCAATAATCCCAGCCTCTACCAATTGGTTAATTTGATCTCTAGCTTCCTGTTGTAAAGCCTGAGGAATGGGAAAGGGCAAAGTCTTAATTGGATAGTCACTTAAAAATTTTAAATCTGGTACAATTTTGTCAGTATGACCAAGGGTTTTCATATTTTTAGAAAATGCCGCGAAATTACTTAATAAAATTTGTTTTAACTTTGTTGCATGAGCCCCATTGAGATGTTTAACATCAAAGTCCATGGGTGTTAAATCTTGTTTTCTCATTTTTAACACATCACTAGAAGGTTGAATATAATTAATAAATTGTGAATCCTCTGAAATTTCAACATTATCATTTTGTTTTGAACCATAGTCTATAATTTGTTCGATTTCTTTAATTGTACCAATATTTGAATGTTTGTTTACATGTATACTTCTATTAGTGTTATTCTTAACATATAACTGAAATTTTACTCTATCACATTTACTATTGCAATTTTGTTTCTGGGAATGATCAATATTAACTATTGAATCCAAAAAAATTAATTTGGAAGAACTCTTTTTACTCTGAAATAAATAATCACCCGAAGAAACTTTGGGACAATAAACCGTAATAGAAGATTCCTCTTTGGGTTGTAAAATAAGTTTTTGTCTCGTTTTTACTGAAAGTTTCTTACATTGAGTATGCATATTAAGATTTTCTTCATGGTCGCTATATGTGTTTGTTATGGGAATACTCAGGTCTTTTATTTTTAACAAAGACTTCTGCATATCTAATATTACATGATATTGTTGAATAAAATCATAACCCAAAATAACCCTAAATGCTGAACCTTCAGGGATATCCACGATGAAGAATTTTTGTGAAAAAAATTGATTTTGAATTTTAAAAGTAGTTTGTATACAAGATGAAAACTGTACATTCGAGTTCACGGTTTTGATTGTCACATGGGAAGATAAATGTTTATATTTCAAACTATGTTTTAATTTATTAAATGTACTTTCAGCTAACAGACTAACAGAACTACCAGTGTCAAGAAGTGTGTTTACCTTTTGTTTATCTAGCAAAATTTTAATAAGAGATAACTTTGGAGAATTTACATGGACATTAAAAATGTTCTCCCTTTTATCGTTATTTGTTTGAGTACATTTAGAATCAGAAATTTTCAAGATTTGTTGTGTCTGAGACGCAGTAGAATTCTCCAATCTAACACTAGATAATTTGGGTAGATTAAAGTTATTATCAATGTCCAGAGAAAAATTTTGTGCTGATGCTCTATTCAATTCCTGAGATGTGCTTGCATCAGCTAAACTACATCTCTGCGCTCGTTTAAATTACTTGGATTTTTACTATAATTATTTCTGTCATAATTTTTACCCCTAGTCTGATTTCTTTGCCATCTAAAGCACCTAGTAGCAACATGTCCTTTTTTATTGCACAATTGGCAAATAGGAGAAGAATGATATCTGTTCTTATTTTGATTACCCCTGAAATTTTGATTTCTACTTTTATAATTATGTCTTAATTCACTTTGCCTATTATTGTTTCTTTGTCTATCTTGCACTGGGGATTGGTGTGTATGATTAACCTCATCAGATTTACTAGCGAATGACAGATTATTCATCCTATCTGTCAGTTCGACTAACTTTTCAGACAGTGTATTTATGACTGGGTTATTTAAACTCATTTGTAATAATGTTTCATTTTAGCATTAATATCTTGTAATTTCTGTGCTCGGTTAACCGCCTCTTGATACTCAGAGATTCCCTCTTCTTGAATCTTAACTCTAATATTTGAGGGAATGGTTGAAATAAATTTAGTAAATTTAATGGAATTTAAAGCATTAGCATCATTAATCTGAGAATATACTACATCGGCTAAAATATTTAACCTGTGGGAAAAATTTCTAATAGATTCTTGTGGTAAGAGTATTAAATTGTTAAATTCCACAAGAGCCTGAGTACTGCTCATTGGAGCAAAAAAATGTTTGAATTCATCCTTGATAAATTTTAAATCTGTAGATTTATATAATAAAGGAGATTGAGTCATGAACCTTAATGCAGGGCCGGTTAATTTTCCTTTTAAAATTGCCACTGCCTCTTCTGAATTTAGTCTATTTAATTTAGCATAAGACTCAATTTGGTCAAAAAAGAACTCAAGTAAGGATGAGTCACCGTCAAAATTTAAAATGTTAATATTAATGTTCTTTTTAGTGGCCATCTTAATTATTTATGTTGGGTCAAATAAATACTAAGATATCTCAGAAATACTCGAGTAAAAAAAAAAAAAATATATATATATATATATATTGTATTAAAATTAATGAGCACAAAAATTACGCATCTTTCCTTTTGATGCTTACGGCAACTACATATGATAAAATACCTCATTAAAAATATCAAAAAGTATATATATATATCTTAAAATATTCGAAAAAATAAAAATAAATCATAAGGAATTGTAGAAATTTGCAACAGTAATTGTAATAAATCACTTAAAAAATAAATCACAATATGCAAATAAAAGTATTAATCATCATGAAAAAAAAAAAAAAAAATTATACATGAAATATCCCATCGAAATACTGTGAAACCCATTAAAAATATATATTTCAAAAAATTTCAAAATAATAAAAAAAATAAATCACATTAAGCTTTATAAGCAAAGAAAAATACTAATTATCATGAACAAAAAAATATATTTATATGAAATAAAATATCACATCAAAATACTATGTAAAATTTACCAAAAAGTATATTTCAAAAAAAATTCAAAATAGTAAAGGAAGATTTCTTCCTGACTCAAAGCTTCAATTAACTGTCAAAATCTAGCTCCTAAAAGACTTATATGCAAAATATAGGAAAATTAAAACTTACCACTTCCTGCATATAACTTGGCTAAAAAAAATTCTATAAAAAAAAATTTTATCATTTAATTTTATTAATTTTTTTAAATTAATTTTATTAATTTGTTCCAAAAATGGTTTATTTTTCTTCTATTTTCTTTCCTCTCTCTTCCGATTTGCTTGAATATCTAAAAAAAAAAAAAAAAAAAAAAAAACTTTGCAATCACTGCACTTCACTGAATTATCGACCGTGAATTGGAAAACAACTATTTCTGATCAAAAATTGATCATGATCCTCTGAACAAAAGCACATGATTCGCAAACACGAAGTTGTCGATTATCTACAGGTACGGGTGTCGAACGGTAAAAAAATTTTCTTGAGTAACCTGTGTAGATGATTCTCATGCCTCCTTGGCAATATAGATGAAGAAAAACCCTTGACCAGTCCAATTTCAGGCCTCACTCACGGCCGCTAAGTTCCATCTGAAGAGCTGAATGATCAATACACCCATATCCGAAGAGAGCTTTCATTTGAAGTTACACGCAGGAAAAAATGTTTCTTGACCATTGATATTTTCGGGCTACACTCACAGCCACTAATTCAAGCAAGCATTTGTTCGTAACAACAAGCAAGTTCAATGCACATAAAAGAGAAGATTCATCCACCAAAATTTATAGAGTCAATATTTTCCTTGTCCATGACTCTTAAAAAAGGTCTTTTTGGGCATGAAAATCTTAATAAAATGTTCGATGCATTCCTTTCCTTCCTGCGATAAAACTGTTACTATAAAATTCTATGTCTTTCTTTCCTTCCTCTCCCCCGCGTCACCAAAGTCCGGAGAGAACCTGAAGGCACCACAGATTTATGACGGAGTTTTTTCGTCACCGCAATAACTAGGTCCATGGCTGTACGGGCCGTGTAGAAGTTGCTAAAAATCTGTTAAAAGTAAAAAGTAACACTTGCAGAAAGTAAGAAGAAACACTTTGAAAAAACTGTTGGTTTATTATATGCCTCGTAAAAACATCATCTTCTAAGAAATTACTTCATTATTACTAGATGACAAAAGAATCAATTTATCTCATACGGAAATTGAGACGGGGGGAGAGGAGGAACACCACAGAAAAACGTCTTACTCTAACGACGTCAAAATCGTAAAGCTTAACTAAATCTTGCAGCTTCCTAGAAGTTAAATTGCAACCCCAAAGATTGGCATCGTTGAAATGCAGCCAAAAGAATGCCAAACTGTTTCTTTGTTCTTCTAACATATTAATACTAAATTTTTGAATATAAAAATTCGTTACAAATATTAAATCGATTTGACATTGAGAAGCCATGCCAAATGACCTTCAACTCTCAATGTACAAAGAAGGCGACGCTCAGACTGTAAAAACAACATTATAAATCTATTTTTAGAATTATAATGACCCTCTTGAAATAATAATAGGTTTTTAACGTAAACATACAAGGGTAATAAACATGAAATCAAATGATTATTTTATTTTATTAATAGCTGTATATGCTAGAAACAGGTTGATAACGACTTTTTAAATTACCCTCTGAAAATAAATAATTATGGCTAAATTGATTTAATCCATTCGGGGAAAATGTATAAACATACTATTTTTCAAAAACCCTGATATAAAAATTGCTTTATTTTATTCCTAGAGCAATGTGTTTGTAACGATAAAAGAACAAAGAAATGAAAATTTTGATTTAAAAATATAACGGGAAATTCTCTATAATTAATTAATTGAATTAGATAAATTTAAAAAGATTTATTCTATATAATCTATATTAATCCCTCCTTTTTATTATATATTAAATTGTTTGTAACGATAAAAGAACAAAGAAATGAAAATTTTGATTTAAAAATATAACGGGAAATTCTCTATAATTAATTAATTGAATTAGATAAATTTAAAAAGATTTATTCTATATAATCTATATTAATCCCTCCTTTTTATTATATATTAAATTTGGATAAATAAATAAGCTTTTAAAGGACATATGTGTGAGAACACTCACCCAAACGTCTTGGCGGAAAACATTCGGTTTATTTCAACGCCAAAATTTAAAAATCGCCCAGTACGATCTATAAATAAAACTGATAAAATAAATTTATAGTTCATAGAGTTTATTGTAGTAAAGAAACGCTACGCAGTCAAATGTGACGTCATGGGCAGTTTTTTTTTTTTTTCTTTTTAATAACAACTTGACAGTAAAAATCTACAATAGTTAAAGAAAAAATAGAATAATCCGCGATTGTAATGAAATGCTCGCCCTCTGGTGGGCTAAGGTGAAATTACAATTAACATGCATAGCTTTTGGCTTTCATCGAGACGCCATTGCTTGCCGATGTTTATTTTCACATATATTTATTGAATAAAAATGAATAAATCCTTTAAAAAAGATAACACTTACTGTTGTGTGCCACAGTGTAATTCCAAAAATCAAGAAATCCAGAATTAAGCTTCCATTTATTTCCAAATGACAAATTTAAAATTTCAGCTGCTTCGGCTAATGGAAGTAAAGAATTAATCAGATGATTTGAAACTAATATTTGATCAGCTTCAGTTAAATATCTTCTTCCGATCGAACTTTGAATAAACTGAAATATTTTTTTCCAAAAGCAACCAATTTTCCATGATGTAATGGCGGAGAAATTATAGTACGAATATTAAGAAGTAACACAAATAGAACATTAATAGATACACGTGGCTATTATATTTACTAACAACAAAAGTTGAAAAAGCGCCATCTATCGATCATTACAAACGCGGATAGTACCATAAACTATATTAACACTTTATCAATGTGTATAAAATTTTCAAAGTGACAAATGTAAACGAATGTAAACGCATTTTTTTTCCTGACAAAAAAAAAAAAAAAAAAAAAAAAAAACGTAATTTTTTTTTGGCAACAATTAAATTAAGGATAAATTTTTAATGACTGTTTTTGCAGCTATTATGAAGTAAATATTTTCATATTTTAATTAATTAAAAGAAAACAAATAAAAAATTCTAAAATCGAGCTTTGAGGTGCACAAGGACCCCTCGGAGGGCACCTTCATGCCGAAACACGTGACTGTCCGAGCTACCGTATTTGCGCTACGCTGTCCACACACACACAAACATTCCTTATATAAATATAAAGATTTTACGTACTTTTTTTTTATTCTGTCGAAAAAAAATTGGCAACAATTAAATTATGGCTAATTAAAATGGCTAATTTATCAGAAATTAGAAGGTTATTATTTTCACATTTTAATTAATTAAAAGAAAACTAATCGAAAATTCGAAAATCAGGCTTCGAGGTGCATCAGGAGACGTCATTACGAACCTCCATGCAAATTTGTGTAGCTCAGACATCAGCCGTTTTCCTAAAAAGCTCTGGAAATACATACACAATGACACACACACGCACACACAAACATCTTATTTTATTACATGTATAGATTATTTCCCACAAACAAATTATTGACGTTTTTGAAACAAAATTTGTAGGAGTGAATATTTTTAAGATGAAAATATATAAGATTCACATGCTTTTTTTTTTACTTACTTTAAGATTGTTTTACTTACAGAACATATCATGTTTTTATTTATTTACTAGCAGGCTTCGCCCGCTTTGCTGGACCCTATTTTTAAATGAATCACTATAATTACTGAATTCTCAAAATTGCATTAATTTTTATCACGTGAAAAACAAAAGCGAAACAAAATCTGATTAGGAAAAATGTCGCACCGGGCTCTCACTGTGCCTTCGGAAAAAAATCCCAAAATGCTCTAACTCTCATTTCTGTTATTTTTCCCCTTCGCCCCCCCCTCCCGTCTATCCTAATAATTTTACAAATTCGGATATATCCGCAATCGATTTGTAAATATCAAAAACCTCTATGCACCAGTTTTGAACGATCTATCGCTATTTTTATTTTTTTGCCCCACCACTCTCCCCCCCCTTCCCAATAATTTTAAAAATTCGAAAATATCCGTAATCGATTTGTAAGTATCGAAAACCTCTATGTACCAATTTTGAATGATCTAACTCTATTTTATTATTTTTTGCCCCTCCGCCCCCCCCTCCCGTCCCTCCTAATAACGTTACACTTTCGAAAATATCCACATTCGACTTGCAGGCTTCTAAAACCAATCTGTACCAATTTTGAACGACCTAACTGCATTTCTATTTGTTTTTGCCCATAGCCCCCCCCCCTTACCGCCCCTCCTAGTAATTTTACAAATTCAAAAATATCCGCATTCGATTTTAAGTATCGAAAACCATTTGTGTACCAATTTTGAACGATCTAACTCTATTTTTATTTTTTTGCCCCCCCATCCCCTTCCCCCTTCTCGCCCCTCCTAATAACTTTACTCTTTCGAAAATATCCCCATTCGACTTGCAGACCTTTAAAACCTATCTGTACCAATTTTGAATGCCCTAACTGTATTTCTATTTGTTTTTGCCCATAGCCCCCCCCCCCCCCCTTATCGCTCCACCCCCTTCCCGCACCTTCTAATAATTTTACAAATTCGAAAATATCCGCAATCGATTTGTAAGTATCGAAAACCTCTATATACCAAATTTGAACGATCTAACTCTATTTTTATTTTATTTTTTGCCTCTCCCTCCCCCCATCTCTCCCCTCCTAGTAACTTTACACTTTCGAAAATATCCCCATTCGACTTGCAGGCTATTGAAACCTATCTGTACCAATTTTGAAAGGCCTAACTGTATTTCTAATTGTTTTTGCCCCTGCTCTGCTGCCCCCCTTGGGGACCGAATTTCGAAAATTCCAGAAATTGGTTTTTAGACATTTATATTAGCTATATTTTAAAGCAAAAATTTTACGGATATCTGTTTCTTTGTTTGAGATATGAAGGATTTTTTGAATTCACGTTTTGCCCCCCTCCCCCTCTCCCTTGGGGGCGAATTTTTTCAATTTTTTTTTTCCTAAACCATTCCTGGCCTATAAGGAAAAAAACAAAAAAAGAATGATCGAAATCGGTCAAGCCGTTTACGATTTTATAAAGGACATACAGACAAACATTCATTTATATATATATAGATTTATTTATTCCTATTAAAATTCAGATGGGATAGGGAAAAAAAATTTACACCTTTAAAAATTAACATTTGTGCATAAAACATTTCAGCTTTTAATGTGAAAATCTTTACCCCCCCCCCCCCCACCAAAAAAAAAAAAAATAAGCTAACACATTTGTTACATATTTTAATTTGAAAAATGATTTCTCTTTTCGTTTTAGATTTCTTTTACAGTTAATTAAATTAGTGTATTTTTAGTAATTTAAAAAGAAATTATAGGAGATCTTCATACAATTCATTTATATAGTTAAATATTATTTAATATATTTATTCAGTCAAATCGAAGTAACATTTTACAATATGATAAACAGATAGAGATACCAAATTTTACATTAAAAAAAAGCATTTCATTAGATGATTTTTTTTTTTTTTTTTTTTTTTTTTTTGTGTGTGTGTGTGTTAATGCAATTTCGTTTATAATGATGACAATGTAGATATTTTCTCATTAAAAACTATATCAGTGCTTTACTCGCAAATGTTAACTTTTAAAGTTATATAATTGTTTCTCTAAACCATATTTGGATGGATTTTAATTGAAATAAAATATAAAATAGGGAGAAAAGCGGATAGAAATACTTTTTTGTTCTGTAAATAGAACTAATAATCAATGCGCACTCATATTTAGAGCGTTCAAATACCCTCTTCAAATAATTTTAATCAACTTATCTCTAAATTTAACCCCCTCTTTTTATGATTTTAATATGTATTACTCGCCCTAAATTTAAGCTGTCTAATTTCTTTCTTGTGATTTTCTGACTGATTTTTAAAAATGAAGAATTTTTTTGTACAATTAATATATACATATGTATATGTGTATATATATATTATCATTTTCTATTAGTTTTCATTTTTCTTTCTTTGTTTCTTTATCATTGTCTGACAGCTTGTCACATATTTAATTACAAAAATATTGCTACCCTCAATTCTTAAAAGAGAAAAAGGATATATATTTATTGAGTTTCAAGTGTATAATTCACAACCGTCGCAGTAGATGGCGACACCAAACATACATTTATCTACTTATTCTAATTATTAGATACAATATTTTATTCTTAAATTTTAAATTAATATAAACCCAACCTTTTTTTCGGATGAAAATTTTTAAAAAATCTGACAATTTTACATAATTTAATCTTAAAAATATTTACTCCTACATAATAATAATTAAATAAATAAATAAAGTGCGGGATGAAAAAAAAAAAAAAAAAAAAATCATGTCATCTTAAAATATGAAGAAATGCCACTAAAAGATTTTGATCATTAATCTTTTCATACAGATGATCTATAATATTAAAAATGTATATCGGAAAATATTTCAAAATGTTTTCGTTAAAATTCATTTCAAAATATCGGCCAAAAAAATTATTCTGATGCTTAATGTTGTTTGCTGCTGCACGTATCCTCGCGTCCAATCAAGAGGGATTATTCCATCATTATGGACGAACTATGTAGGTATTGTAAACTTGCGCGCCGGCCTATTATTTATTTAAGAGGTTTTAGGTTAAATGAAAGGAAATCGTCATCATGACGTCGAATGCCGTCAGAAAGTCATGTCGTCCTTCTCAGATTGACTAAGAACATGACTGGACGACGATTTATTTAACAAAGCAATAGCAATATTAAGTGCACTTATTTTAGGCGAAGATTATTGCTAGTGTTCGGATACTTTTGCTGCCGACTGTACAATCCGACTTGTGATCTACGATAGCTGCGATTGTTACAATAGTATATCTCCCTAAGCAAAATTAGAAATTTTGAAGCAATAAATATTTTTAATAATTAACGTTAATATATGAAAATGTTTATAAATAATAATTATAAAGCTAATAAATTAACACTGCATTGTTTTTATTTCTTTAAAACTCTATATTAATGACACTTCTAATGCTATAATTTGTGGTACTGATGAAAAAAAAATATTTGTTGTGAATAAGGGTAGAATAAAATAGCTAATGCATATTTTATCTGAAATAATTTAATAAAATAAAAGGTAGGTAGGTATACTGGGTTTCACGTCGCACTAGGACTGGGCAATGGGTGATTGGAATTGGCCACAGTCTGGGATGCAGCCTCAAGGATGGTCCGGAGGCATATAATGAAAGACTAACGGTTTCAGCACCTGTTGGCGCGAGAACTTCGTTGGCGAGGATGAAATGCGTCACACTAAATATGGCACTCTCCTATCCCTACCTCATATATGCAGCGCATAACAACCCTATTCCGTTCTTGGAAGAAGCAAGGGGAAGAAGGGGGTTGTTTTGCAATTATCTGGTAAATTGTAAATGAGGATGCAATAAAAAGAAAGTCTTTTCAAAAGATGAAATTTATTTTTAATAGGTATTGAAACAAAATACAAGTTTTTTTTTTTTTTTTTAAAGGAATCTTATTATTATTTAAGCGTATTTTACAGGTCATAATTATACGAATTGATATTACTAATCTTTAGCAATTTGTGAACATAATCATAAAATGATAGGAGATTAGATTAGATTACGAAAATTATCTTATTACCTTTTTTTTTCTTTAACATAATAAAATATTCAATGTGTTTTTTACGAAAAAATTCTTTCATTTTTGTAAATTTGTGTACAGGTTCAAAATAATGCGCCAGTTACAATTTGAATAAATTGTTTTAATTATATTTACCGAATATTAAAAATAAAATAAAAATAATACATTTATTAAGGCTATAGGAATATTGCTTTCAGACAAAATACATCATTTGAAAGTGGTTTTACACACACACTCTCTCTTTTTTTTACAGTCTGGTTAAAATTCTGGTTTTAAGTCAAACAATCTGGTGTGACGCTCACACAACTTCTTCTCTTGCCTTTCAAGTAAATAAAGACATATTGCACATTAAATAATAAAATAACGAGTAATATAAGCCTACGTTAAAAAGAATTTAAAAGAGGTTTAGGAATATTTTTATTTCACAAATAATTCTGTGTGAGGAGCCGTTTGAATATATTACTTATATTTATGTAGAATTCAGACTGTTATTAAATTTAAACGTTTACTCAAAATTATTCAGAGAACTATCACCTGCATCACTCCATGGAATTCAATTTTAATCAAGCTTTTGAAGTAGCAAACTCACATGAACTTTTAAATTCAACATGTAAACTGGCTACAATTATTATTATTATTATTACATTAGTTACGCTGATAACAGACATACACAAGAATAAATACTTAAAATCTTAATCTTTAGTGTCCAAAGAAACTCGAAACGCGTTATACAAAAAAAAAAAAAAAAAAAAACATAAAATTTCATTTATAAAATACTTTATTTGCCGTATGCGTAAGAAGAATTAATTTTCATACCTCTGAGTAGTTTTTCTACAATTTCCAAATATAATTCCATTATATTCTATTTCTATCCGCGATTGTAATGAAATGCTCGCCCTCTGGTGGGCTACGGTGAAATTACAATAAACATGGTTTAATTCGAATTCCATATAGCCGCCATTGCTAGCCGATGTTTAGTTTCACATATATTTATTGAATAAAAATGAATAAATACGGTAAAAAAGATAACACATACTTTTGTGTGCCACAGTGTAAATCCAAAGCATCAAGAAGTCCAGAATTGAGCTTCCATTTATTTCCAAATGACGAATTTAAAATTTCAGTTGCTTCGGCTAATGGAAGTAAAGAATTAATCAGATGATTTGAAACTAATATTTGTTCAACTTCATTTAAAATCTACTTCCGAATCGAACTTTGAATAAACTGAAGTATTTTTTCCAAAAGCAATCAATTTTCCATAATGTAATGGCGGAGAAATTATAGTACGAATATCACGGAGTAATATTAATAGGAGTTGAAGGTCCAATGGGAGAAAGCTACGAAACTGTGATCTAAATTTTTGGTAAATATTGAGGGCGCCACTTGTCATTCCTCCCTACCTCGGCGAGGATATACTGTTGTTTTCAATCGAATTTTGCTGGAGTACATTTAAAATTTTTTATTTTAAGCAATTTAAAGTCTTTGTAAGTTCTTAAAACTGCATAATTCAGATGTTTCAAATAAATGCTTCGTTCCTAGTTGTAAAACAGGCTATGATAGTGATAAGAAAAGAAAAAAAAAAGCCCTAGGAGAAAAATAAAGTCCGAGTTCGTGCTTTCTGCACCTAAAGTAAGTTTATTTTTTTTCTTTACAAAATTTCATCCATTCTCCTTCCTCCCAATTGTCTGTTTTAGCTAGCTTCGGTTCATAAGAATCGTCATTTTTTAAAAGCTTTCTTTCAAAGTAAAATTAGTATAAAATGGCTCTTAAAAAAAACATGTTGGTTAGAATACTCTATTTAATGAAATTTGCTTTCAATCGAAATTTTTTCAGCTTGATATTATTTTTAAAAAAATAATTAAAACGAGACATTTCCCCATTGAATAACATTGCGGAAGCTGGAGAGAAGGAAGGATTGCACGCTGGCGCCATCTGTAAACATTAGAAAACAACATCACAAAATTTCAGCGTTACCTTCTTCTCCTGTCTTATTACTCCGTGACGAATATTAAGTAGAATAACAAGAACACTATTGGAACCAACGAGATATATAAATTAGAGTGCTGATTCAATGGATGAAGGATTAACTTCCGTGGTTCAAGATGAATCACGTGATATGCTCGAATAGGTTGCTGTGTTTGGCCCTTTATCGCTATTTTGGCATTTAAAATATCAGTTCGACAAATTATCATTATTATTAGGTAACATGACAGTCCTATGACCGAAATAAATTGCTTTTAAAATAATTTTACACGTATTTCACATTTTAATAAATAATAAAATACCTTTCTTTTCATCGTTTCTCAACAAACTTTAAAAGTGTTTATAAAACAAAATTTAAACTTTTAAAGAGCTAAATTTAACAACAAATAATATTTTTTCAACTATTTTTAAGCATTTTATCGGTTAAAGTTCAACTACACGAAATAAAAAAGAAGTAAAATCAAAATCAAAATGGTTTAGAACAAAAGAATATTAAACTACGTAAAGTAAACAAAAACATTGAAACCGTTGCCATAGAAATGTACTGAAAATGAGCTGTTACCAAGGAAACCACCGAATACGCATGTGCAAGGAAAGCATGTCACATGACTCATCTTGGACCTTCTCAAGGGTTACCATTTATCACTCTACTTTATATATCTCGTTGATTGGAACACACGTGGCTAATGTTTACTAACAACTGCAGTGTTCACAAAGCGCCGTCTATCGATCATTACAAACGCGGATTGGATAGCATTGTAAATGAATCGTGAATAATTTTCATACCATATTCTACACGAAACATGCTTTTATACATATAAAAAAATGCATATTCGTTTCATTTTGTTTAGTATAGCATAAACTGTACCTATCAAAAATGTCACCTACAGACGTAATGCATTTGAAATTCTTTTCGATGTGCCTAAACACGAAGCATTCGTTTAATCTCATCAAAAATTGGTGCGGCATCTCTATATGATATAGATTTATGAATTCTAAGTTTGTACACTTTCCTACTATTTATTTTTTAGATATGTTGATTAATAACACATAGACACAGAGAGAGAGAGAAAGAAAGAGAGAGATCAACAGCTAAAAATCTGATTTTCGGGTTCAGAAAACTTCGAAACATGCAAATATACAAAAAAAAAAAAAAAAAAAAAAAAAAAAAAAGCCTCAATTTTGAAAATTTGATTCACAACAATACTTTCTCTATTGTTATATATAGTGCTACTTCATTTTTAACACGCTTTTATTAGATTCTCCTGTATGTATGTATGTATGTTTGTAACCGCTCTGGGAGCAAACAAAAAATTTATATTGTAAAAAAAGACTCTCCCTACGTGAACGGCGTAGCGTTGAGGTATAGCTTCGCGCTACGAACCTAAAAGTTTAGCGTTCCATCCCAGTCAGGAGAGATTTTTTAGAAATGGTTTTTGTTTAATTCTAAATTATTTTAATTAAAGATTTAAATGTATGTAAATATTATGCTGTATCACTCACACAATTTTCTCTTACCCAGCATTTTAACACTAAGATAGATATTTTGTGCTTTTTAGTTCACATTTCTATAAAAGCGTGTTTTTTAATTTTTTAAAACTATTATATTATTAGAGATATGCTGATGAGATACAAACACACACACAGAGGCACACACAGACAGACACACAGATGAATCGCTAGAAACCTGATTTTTGGATTAATGGACCTTAAAACATGTAAATACAATAAGAACTCACTTTCGAAAATTTGACCGCAAAACAATACTTTTTCTGTTATATATATGGGTAAGAAAAAGTAAAAAAATGAAAATAAATAAATAAATAAAAAATATAAACAAGTTTAAAAAACATAATTAAATATAAAATTGGCAGAAAAGAGATTTTTTTTTTTTTTTTTTCAGGTGTTTTCATTTGAATATTGCGTTAACTGCGCAACCGTTTTGTGTACTGATATTTATTAAAGATTTACGATGCATTGGGGATTGTCAGAAATATTTTTAAAAAATTACACATTATTTAAATGCACAAACCTATTTCTCTTGTAGAATAAGGTATGATTAGCGCAAATTATTCATTTATGTTGAGATATAGTGTGAGATGTAAATGGTAATTGTTCAAAGTAGATTTGAAGTGTTAAGAATTTTTTTCAAGTACACCGTATAGACAATTGGGCATATGAAAATTTTAGATGACATAGAGCTTACAGAATTTTTTAAAAGCTTTCATTCTGGAAATAAAATTATGAAATATTTCTTTCACATAGGTGCCAACTTCTACGGTTATAACCACTATTCCTCTGCAAAAAGTTTCACCATGTTTAATCACAGAAAACTACTAAAACACTTATTAAAAATTTTTATTAAAAATTACCAGTAGGGGAAAAAAAAGTACAAGTTGGCAAATATACTTTTATGATATTTTTTTCTCTGCAGTTAAAAACAAATATAATTTTGTGTACCTGCTGTCTTTAAACAACGTACAGGGCTGCACCTAACTAAGCTCTAGTACGATTTTCTTTAAAAGTAAAGCTGTAAAAATAACTGTTGCGAGTTGTCTTCCTTCGTAATTAAAAATAAAATGTTTTCTATGTGTCACTTGTGAGGTAAAATATACTAAAGAATATAGATTAAACTATGTAACGAGTAATGAGTACGCACAGTTGGAAAGTAATTATGCTCTATGCAAGTCAGATGATACTTTCTTCCTTTTTTAGGTATTATATTTCACTTTAGCTGACATATTTAATTTTAATATTTTCGAAAAAATAAAAGTTGTCGCCTCCACTTTCATTCATTTATTCTTTTTTCTTTTCTTTTTTTTTCCACCGAGTAATAAACATAAAATATATCAAACTTTTTTATAAAATAGTTTTAATAAATACATGTGTGGTTGGTTATTAAATAAATAAATTAAAAAAAAAAAAGAAAAAAAAAAAAAGAAAAAAGAAAAGAAAGAAAGAAAAGAAAAGAAAAAAGAAAAGTTAAAACTTGTTTTTATTATTATTTTAACATAAATTTGAAATTTCTTTCTTTCATTTTTATTATCTAACTAGCAGGCTTTGCCCGCTTCGCTGGTCACTATATTTAAAGGAAACTCTTTTCTATACAGTTTTATGAAAAAAAGAGAAAATAATAATACTGAAATCGCTCAAAAGTTCGCTTTGGGTTCCCGCTACCTTCGGCAGCGCCTTGTTCGTCCTCGCATTCTGCGATACCTGTCCCTATTGCCTACGACAATGACTTACCCGTGGGCTTCCATTTAGGTGCTTATCATATATGACAATTTCGATACGGACAGTATCGAAAATTTTGAAGTAGCCCTTTATATTTGAATCCTAGTTATATATGAGCAACATTATACGTGATGTACATAATATTTGCTTTCAAGTTATTCTCTATATTTATTTGATTTAATCGATCAACCATAGAATGACAGCAATTTCAAGCCAAATATAATATTACAATATGCTATGATCGGCTACTTCTATCGCATGAGACAATTATTATTATTTTGTGGTTATATATACTTCATGCTTAGTTAATAGTAGTTGGTATATAGAAAAATAAATAAATTAATATGTAAACTTGATCATGGTACAGCCTTAATGCCCTTGGCGACTTTTAAATTTTTGTTGCCGTTTTAGACCAAAATATAATTTATGCGATTATTGTTCCTATACGCAAGCGAAGTGTGACGTCACTGACCGTCCGTGAATGCAAGAAAATGATTTCCTATGTTAATCGCCCATTGGATTTTTTGTAAAAAATGATTAAAAATCGAAGAAAATTATTTCTCGATTTTAATCCCCATATTTGGGTACATATATGTATTAGTTATCATGTGCATGTGTTAGATTGAGTTATTTTGCTGTCAAATTCACAAAATTTTAATTTTAAATTTCAAAACTCTGTCGTTCTTGGCGCTTATTGTATTTGGTGATCAAAAACGTAATACGAAAATATACATGCCAGATGTATATTTTCGTAATATGCATTGTACGAAATATTGTTTCATATTATTCATTACTGTCTTAAAATAAGTTGTTAAAATAACCATGATTTTTGAAAGGAATTAAATTATGTTCGCCAAATAATTTGGCGATATTTTATTTTTCTACCAAGGATGACCGATATCAAATCTATTCCGCTACAACATATTAGTATCTTATATCAGATACTTTATTTAGACATTTGAAAACAAATTTGACTTCAAATTATGATAGAATATTTATCATTTCCCTTTTAATCAGTATATTAGTTGGATATTGTGTAAATATAATCCTTTCAAATGAAATGTTTGTGTCGAACGGCCAGTGACGTCATCACTTAGCTTGCGTATTTCTTTCTATCTTTTCCTTGGCGAAAAATGTCCGATCTACTTCAGCATGAAAATTATAAAAAATTGTCAAGAATTATCAATAAGAAAATACCTTTAATATATTGCTGAATTAACGTTTATGCCAAGCGTGTTTCATCCGCCATACTAAAAAAAAAAAAAAATATATATGAAGTTGAGGTATATAAAAAAATGCTGTGATATAAAATTCAGAAGAAATATGTTAGATTTGTAATATTACTATTTCATTTTAAAATTATAAAGTGTCATTTTCTCATCGACCAATTTAACATTTAGTAATTTCTTACTTTTCGCGTGAAAGCATATTTCATTTTATGCTGAAAACAATAAATAAATACATCTCGTAAACTTTTTTTGGCAACAATTAAAAATTTAAATGGCTTATATTAAGTCAATATAAGTCAATAAGTTTATTATTTTCATATTTTAATTAATTTTTAAGATTTTTTCAATTTTTTTTTTCCTAAACCATCCCTGACCTATAAGGAAAAAAACAAAAAAAGAATGATCGAAATCGGTCAAGCCGTTTACGATTTTATAAAGCACATACAGACAAACATTCATTTTTATATATATAGATTCGCTAATGTATTCACTAATGTATTTCATTATTTCAATTCATCATTTTTTATTCACTAATGTATTTCGTTATAAGAATTTCATCTAATAAGCAAGTCATAGACTGGAAAAAGAAACGATACGTTGATCAAGGTCAAAACAAAACAGAAAAAAAAAAAAAAAAAATTACGGAGCGGAAGCGGAATGGGAATTGGCGATAGAACTGGTTGTGCTTTAGCGATTTCGCCAATGCGCCAAAGAGGTGCTGAAACCGTTAGTCTTTCATTATATGCGGTCCGGAGACATGCCTCCGCTTTGGTGATCCGCCAGAAATAGAATTTGGATGGGAACATGGAGGACATCATAATGGGGTATCATGGAGGACATCATGCCTTCGACAGCGTTTATATGATTCAACAGAAAATTTATTTAACTAACTCCCCAACTAGCTAGACATTTGAAACTGTCAGAATAGTTCAGAACACGGTGAAAATGCATTTTTTAAATACTTTTAGCCAATTGTTTCGGGTTCCTGCTGCCTTCGGCAGTGTAGATTATTATTGGTGAATGTGAAACCTGTAGATGGCGCTGTACGCCGTTATTAATTTTTTGTTTCTTCTTCTCTTAGTAGTTCGTCTTGTAGTGTCGTAGTGTAAGTGTAAATAAATGTTCTGTGTCAGTATTCGGTTTCCTCATGATTCTGATTCAAGTGATTTCATCGTGATCTTTGATTAATAATGGAACATGGAGCGGCTGGCAGTCCCCACGAATCTCTGGACCGATGAAGGTAAGCCATTTACCTTATTTCTTGTTAAAGTACTGAAAATGCTTATTTAAATAACTTCGCTATAAAGTAGCGACATGTTTTGGCGCCCATAACAGGGACCGCCAGGCCCTTAAAATTTGATTTATTTTTTTTGTGCAACTTTCTCCATTGGTCAGAATATGGCAACCGATTTAGATAAATTAAAACGAAAACGCACTGCCCTAAATTGATTGTGCATGAAATTAATTAACACGATAAATATAAAATTAATCGAACCCGAGCAAGGGTTAAATGTTCATGAAATCGAATCGCAACTAGAAAAATTGCAAATCAAACAAAACGAAATTATCGACGTTGAAGATCAAATAGAATCTAAAATCGCAGATCTCGACGTGTTACAAGCTGAAATAGAATCATGACAGGAATATAGAGATCAAATTATTGATGTGAAAGCTCAAATTATGAACAAAATAGAAAAAATTAAAAATTTAAATGCCACTCAGATGTTATCAGAGCGAAGAAATGATCAAACACCTAATTTAAGATAAGAAAGAATTAATGCAAGTTCCGTTAGATTGCCCAAGATCTCAATTCCAGTTTATGAGGGATCTCCTCAAAACTGGATGGAATTCAGGAATCAATATGAGATCACAATACACAAAAATAAAGAATTGTCTAACGCAGAAAAATTTATTTACTTATGTAGTTTTTTGAAAGCCCAAGCTTTAACAGCTATTCAGGGTTTAGCACTCTCTGAAGAAAATTATAATACTGCCATGCCATTGATTTATTAAAATCTAGATTCGGAAAAAAAGATATCGTAATTTGATATAAAATTGATGCATTATTAAATTTGAGCCCTGTTAAATCTGCAAATCAGATTAAAGAATTACGCTTACTGCACGACGCCCTTGATGTTATTATTAAAGCAGGCTTTATAGTGGCCGTTCCGTTCCGCTGTACGCAAGAACAGAGCTAGAATATAAGGAGTGATAACTTCATATTCAATTCTATTCTATTCAATTTCTTATTCAGTAGATAGTTATCACTCCTTATATTCTAACTCAGTGCTTGCGGACAGCGGAACGGAACGGCCACTATAAAGGCACCTTTAATCTCTCGAAAATTTAGGAGTCGATTTAAAATCCTACGGAAATTTGTTATTTCCGATTGTTACTAAATTAATACCTACCAGTATTATGATAGACTACAATAAAATGAAAACAGAATCCGAGGAATGGGATGTACAAGATTTGTTAAAACATTTGAAATTAGAAGTTCAAACTAGAGAAAAAACTTTTCTATTTTTAAAACGCGAAGTAGATACTCACAATAACGGGTACAAAATCTCAAATTCCAGATTTGATTCAAAATCATCGGAAAATAATAATGCAGCATCCTACCGGAAATCGGTTTCGGGATATAAAAATTCTAACACAGTACAAAAAGCATCCGCCTTTAAATTAACTGTTAGTAAATGTATTTTTTGTGTTGATGCAGTAAATGATCATGATAGTAAAATGTGCAAATTAAATTTAAAGGACAAAAAATTGTCTTTACGCAAACAGGGAATCTGTTATTTATGTTTCAAAAGAGGTAAACATACGGCTAAATTTTGTTTATCGGGTCTCAAATGTGACACATGTTCAGGCAAACATAATACATTAATTTGCTATAAGCAAAAATCGGAAACTCCAACAACAGCTCAAATGAGTAATAAAAATCAAATCGAACAAACCCAAACAGATTCTTCTGAGAATAGAGCTTACGAAAATGATAATTCTGTATTGTCATATAAATGTTCTGTTCAAAATCCGCTTGAAAATAATGAAATATATTTACAAACTTGCTTCGCAAGAATAACAAATAATTCTCATTGAAATTCTCTAAAGTGTGTAATATTGTTTGACAATGCGTCTCAGCGTAATTTCATAAATATATCCCTCGTGCGTGAATTAAAATTGCCTGTAATTAGAAAAGAAACTCTAATCATATACCCGTTTTCTTGTGATAAGCCACAGAAAAAGGAATATTGTAAGGTTGTAAATTTCGAATTGTCTCATTTAAAAAATCATAAACAAAAATGTTATGTGGAGGCTTTAGTCGTGAATCAGATTTCCTTTACAAAGCTAAAAATAGTTGATGACGCAACCATTCGAAAAGTTTTGTTTTCTAATGAGGGGGAAAGACATAATTTTTCTCAATTGCATTCGAAGGCGCCGGACATATTAATCGGCGCAGGTTTATATTGGAGGCTGCAAAAAAATAAAAAGAAAATTAATCGTTCGTTGTTTGCTGTTAATACATCTTTAGGTTGGACGTTATCTGGGAATAATAATTCAGCTACAAATCGAGAGGACTTGATTACTGGCGCCTTGGTGTTAAAGATTGAATGTTCTAACTCTATTTATTTACATGAAAACCCTCCATGCATGCAAAAAAAATGAATCATCGAATTGTACAGCTAATGATCTACAAAATTTATGGACGTTAGATTGTTTAGGCATAAATGATGATAAATTGATTTCTACTTCTGATCAGGAAATAATAAATAAACTTGATAAACAGTTAGAATATACGGGATGTCGTTATATTACGCATTTATTATGGAATGAACATGGTATTGATAACTTTGCGAATAATTTTGAAAATGCTAAACGACAATTCAATAATTTGAGGAAAAGATTAAAAACGGATAAATGGATTTTTGAGCAATATAAGCAGATAATTACTGAACAAAAACGATTAGGCATTGTAGAAGAATGTGTTCAGACAGAAAGGGAGTATTTCGCCCCACATCGTGAAATTGTTAGAAAGGAAAAACAGACAACAAAGGTACGAATTGTTTTTAATTGTTCCAGTAGAATTTCGGGGTGTAAATCTTTAAATGATTGTCTCATACACAACCAATTTTGGATGTAATTAATAGATTTCGAATGTTTAAGATTGCATTTTGCGCAGATATTGAAAAGGCGTTTTTAATGATAATAATCGCGAACCCGATAGAATTTTCTTTTTATGGTTCGATGAGGACACTCAGAATTATAAAATAATGCGAATGACCAGAGCGACGTTTGGTTGTACAACTTCTCCTTTTTTTCTAACGGCAACAATGAAGAAACACATTAAGGAATATAGGGAAATTTATCCGGATAGTTTTGAAATGTTAAATTCAGCTCTGTTTGTGGACGATTTGCTATATGGCTCCAATACCGTAAACGGAGCCTATGAATTAACTTCTACTGTGGTAAATATTTTAGGAAAGGCTGGAATGAAATTGAGAAAGTTTAGTACGAATTCACAGAAATTAAAGAACATGTGGGATAAAAATGATTGTTTTTCGGAGGTAATTAATGATAGTGTAATAAATATTCCTGGATTGGTATGGGATAAAGATAGTGATAAATTAGGATTAATAGCAGGAGACTTGGCGTTGGAATATTAAAACAGGAATAAACCCAATATTCTATTTCGTCCAATAGTCTCTAATATCGGTACTGCTTCCTATAATTTAGCTAAATTTCTCACCACAATTTTTGCTCCACTTCTTGCTGCTAATAGTTATACTGTTAAGAATTCCATAAATTTTGCAAAAAATATTCAAAACTGCCCTCACACTAATCTCACTATGGTTTCTTTTGATGTAAAATCTCTTTTCACTAATGTTCCAATAAGTGGCGCCCTCTGCTGTCTCGAAAATAGATTAAAAGAGTTTCATTTCACATCTTTTGAAATACAAGAATTAATTTCTCTTAACCGCATTTGTTTATCACAAAACACTTTTTCTTTCCAAAATAAATTCTATCGTCAGTCTGAAGGTTTAGCCATGGGCTCCCCTCTCTCCCCAATTCTCGCAGACATTTACATGCACTATTTCGAAAGCAAGCTTTTTAAGAAAATATCTTTTCCTTTTTGGACCCGTTACGTTGACGACACCTTCACGCTTATCGACATATCTCATCACAATATAGACCATGTCTTAGAAACTTTAAATTCAATTCACAGCAATATCCACTTTCCATATGAAATACAAAATAATGGCTCCCTTCCATTTCTTGATACCCTCGTCTCTCGCACTGTAAATGGATTTTCAACCACTGTCTATCGTAAAAATTTTTCAGTCTCCCTTCCTCCCCATGCGCGTTCATGTCACCCACCTAACCAAAAAATGGCTGCTTTCTATACTTTTGTAAACCGTGCCCTTAATATTTGTTCAAATCCTATTTTATTGAAATCTGAAATTAAATACCTGAAAGCCATCGCAATTGACAGAGGTTATGACCCTTCTATTATAGACAAAGCTATCCAAAAATTACAACTCCCTCGTATTTCGTCTACTAAATCAGTCACATCTAATATCAGTATTGTTTTACCCTATTTTTCTAAAACCAGTCAAACCATAGCTAAAATTCTCAAACAATATGATTTTAAAATAATATTTTCGCCTTGCAATAAACTCACCTTTTCTCAGTTAAAAGATCCTATTGATATGCATAATTCTTGGGGCATTTATAGTATTTCCTGTCAGTGTGGTTTATCATATATTGGCCAAACTAAACGCAGTCTTAAATTTCGTCTAAAAGAACATATGAATTACGTCTGCAAACAAGAAACCAATAAATCGGCTATTTATAAACATTGCTGGGAGGAAAATCATAATTTTAAATTTAATTCAGCTAAAATAATTTGCAGACCTAAATCCATTCATGAACTCGATTTCTTTGAAGCTTTTCATATTTATAAAAATTTTAAAAAACCTTGTAAATTGTGATTTCGCTGTTCCCTATTTGTCTGATTGTTGGAAATTTTACATTCAGTCCACATTTTCTTAATTTTTCTACTGTTTACACAGCTACACATTCCTTAATTCCTATTGGCAACACTCCCCACCTCTTCCGTAATCCTATTGGTTGAACTAAATCTGGTCCCTCTCCTATATATACGAGCACTTCTCCAGATTCAGAATTCTTTTTGCACTGAAGACGGTACGCTTTAGGCTACCGAAACAGCTGTATGCACCTCAATAATTTTTCTTTGGCGTTTCTGACGTAGTTGTTTATTCCTGTTTTAAAATTAGGATTAGCTTTGAAATCTATAGTTGAAAATTTGGATATATCGGTATGTACGAAAAGATATGTACTGCATACAGCTGCAAAATTTTTTGATCCAATTGGGATTATATCCCCTTTTTTAATTAGGATAAAGTGTTTTCTTCAAAGAATGTGGGAAAGAGGTATGGATTGGGATCACGAATTGCCGGATGATCTTAAGGGAATTTGGATAAAGTGGTGTAACGAAATTAAGGATTTGTTAGAACTTCGAATAGATAGATGCTATTTCACTTATGTTGATTTGAAAAATTCGCGAGTAGAACTACACATTTTTTCAGATGCTTCACCACTTGCATATGGTTGTGTTGCATATTTTAAGGTTATCAGTAATGATAAAAATGTTATGTAAGCATGGTTATGTCGAAGGCTAGAGTTGCGCCGCTAAAGAAACTAACGTTACCAAGGTTGGAGTTAATGGGAGCGGTGATAGCAGCTAGAGTAGCGAAATATATTTGTGATATATTTAAAGAAATTAACATCGAGAAATTTTATTGGACAGATTCTACTATTGTTTTACACTGGGTGAAGGGATCGGGCAAACAATGGAAACCCTTTGTTAAAAATAGAGTAGTCGAAATTCAGGAATTGTCAGGACCCGAAAATTGGTCATACTGTAATACAAAGGATAATCCCGCAGATTTAGTTACTCGCGGTATTAGCGCAAATGCGTTAGTTAATAATGATTTTTGGTTTAAAGGTCCAAATTGGTTATCTGGGCTAAATGGTAAAGGTAATGATATTGGTGAAGAGGTAGACACGCAATATATTACCGAGGAAAAAAGGAAAACACCTGAACAAATAATTCAATTTAATATTTCTACAAACAGTTGAACGAATACTAGATCTTGAAAAATATAGTAACATTTTAAGGGTCCTCAGAATTACGGCATGGATAAAGAGATTTCTTAATATCGCGAATCCTAAAAACGAGAAAATTAGGGATCCATTATCGGCGGAAGAAATTGGTAGTGCGCAAACGGTGTGGGTTAAATATACACAGAAATTTAGTTTTCCGAATGAATTAAACTGTTTGATAAATGGGGAACCTATTTTGAAAAATTCAAATTTAATTGAGTTCTCGCCATTTTTGGATTCCGAGGGAATAATGCGTATCGGAGGACGGAGGAAGACTTCAGAAATCAAAATATTCCTTTAATGAGAAACACCCGATCCTGTTACCTTTAAGGGGTAAATTAATTGATTTGTTAATTAAAAATGCGCACGAAAGGTTTTTTCATTTTGGCATTAATGATACATTAGTTCAATTACGGGAGGAATTTTGGGTAATCAAGGGCAGACAGGCAGTAAAAAGCGTATTAAGAAAATGCTCAATTTGTAGAAGATTTAATGCTCGATCTGGAGCCCAGATGACAGCTCCGTTACCTGCAGATCGCATCTATAATCAGAAGCCCTTTTCAGTAATTGGCCTTGATTTTGGAGGCCCTTTATGCGTTAGACATAGTGACAGCAAATATTATATATTGTTGTGCACATGTGCCATAACAAGAGCAGTGCACCTTGAATTAGTAGAGAACCTATCTACTGAAACGTTTTTATTGGCCTTCAGAAGAATAGTTGCATGAAGAAGTCTTTGTCACACAATATATTCCGACAACGCACGAACATTTCATCGTGCTGATATTGAGTTAAAACAAATATGGAACATAATTAGCCATCCCGATGTTAAAGATTACTACAGTAGTAACAAAATAAATTGGAAGTACGTATATCATGGAAATGTCGCCATGGTGGGGTGGTTTCTACGAAAGAATGGTTCACTCCGTTAAGACTGCATTAAGGAAGGTCGTTGGCAAAACCACGTTGACACACACCCAACTACATACAGTTTTGACAGAAATCGAAGCTTCAATAAATTCGAGACCTATCAGATTTGTCTATTCTGACTCTGGTGAACCAACTCCAATTACGCCAGCACACTTCTTGGTAGGTCAACGACTAACTGCATTACCAGTAGTACATATGAAACCCCATGTTCTTCCTGGAACTTCTAAAACGTATGTTAAAAGATTTAACTTAAAAGAACGTATATTGGACCAGTTTTGGTCACCATGGAAGACTGAATACCTTCTTCAATTGAAAACAGCCATGACCAGTTGACACTCCAGAATCCGAGAATTTGCAGTTAATGATATAGTATTAATTCACGACTCTAAGCTACCAAGACATTTGTGGAAAATCGAATTAGTCACGCAAGTGTTCCCCGGTAGGGATGGGAAAATACGTTCATGTGAGCTCAAAACAGCTAATGGAACTATAAGACGACCTTTCCAGCTGTTATATCCATTAGAAATGTACGAAAAGGACTAATTCAAACTTTTTAAACACTAAATTAGAACAATGACATTTTGTGTAATTTTTTTTTTCTTGGTATAGATACAATTATAAATGAACATATAATCAATGTTCATCCGGGGAGCAATGTGTAGATTATTATTGGTGAATGTGAAACCTGTAGATGGCGCTGTACGCCGTTATTAATTTTTTGTTTCTTCTTCTCTCAGTAGTTCGTCTTGTAGTGTCGTAGCGTAAGTGTAAATAAATGTTCTGTGTCAGTATTCGGTTTCCTCATGATTCTGATTCAAGTGATTTCATCGTGATCTTTGATTAATAATGGAACATGGAGCGGCTGGCAGTCCCCACGAATCTCTGGACCGATGAAGGTAAGCCATTTACCTTATTTCTTGTTAAAGTACTGAAAATGCTTATTTAAATAACGCCGCTATAAAGTAGCGATAGGCAGCGTTAGCAGCACGAAGCTTAAAATTGATTTTTAACTAACTTCCCGACTAGTTAGGCATTTGAAACTTTCAGTATAGCTCAGAACACGGTGTCAATACATTTTTAATGCTTTTAGTCAACTGTTTCAGGTCCTTACTGTCTTCGGCAGCGTTTATATGATTCAACAGAAAATTTATTTAACTAACATCCCGACTAGCTAGACATATGAAACTTTCAGAATAGTTCAGAACACGGTGAAAATGCATTTTTTTCATACTTTTAGCAACCTGCTCGGGTTCCTGCTGCCTTCGGGAGCGTTACCAGTACAAATCTTCCAGTCGATTTTTAACTAACTTCCCGACTAGCTAGTCATTTGAAACTTTCAGTATAGCTCAGAACACGGTGACAATATAATTTTTAATAATTTTAGTCAACTGTTTCAGGTCCCTACTGCCTTCGACAGCGTTTATATGATTCAACAGAAAATTTATTTAACTAACTTCCCGACTAGCTAGACATTTGAAACTTTCAGAATAGTTCAGAACACGGTGAAAATGCATTTTTAAAAAATAATTTTAGCCAACTTGCGGTCGCGGAAGTATTAACACTCTTTCATGGCTCATGCTATAAACTGCCAAATTAAATTTGTAACATTTAGCTTTATTCATGGCCGTAACTAAAGGAAGAGTATTTGGTTATTTTAAAAACTCAGAAAAATTTTGCAGATTTGTCGAAAAATTTTTTGATTATATTTCATTTTAAACACTTAATATTACGTACTAAATACTGAATCTACTCTGAAACTTTTAACTGGCTACGATCTTGGCCGTATTAAAGGCAAAATTTTTACAATTTTTTTATGAATAACACTAGCGAAAAGCATCTGAAATACTTTATTCCTTAGACTGAATTACCGTTGGGTCTCATTGTGAGCATCAATCGCCAAATATGCCAAATGGCATGACAGTTTTCTAATGAAAAAGTTCTCACATTCGGTTACGTACTAAATTATTCTTCCGATTCAACCTTTTTAAACATCATTAATTAATAAATGTTCAGAAAGTCGAGTGAAGTCAATTCAAATTTTTAAGTATGAAATTACAAGAAATGAAAATGACATAAGTGGCTTTAAGTAGAGTTTAAAGGAATAAATACAATACAAATTCATTCGAATGTCAGTATGAAACGCATGCATCATATAAATGCATATTCATAAACATGGGTTCCCTAAGAATTACACACTTACATAATATATACGCATTAGACAAACATATTGTTGCGCACTCGGGGCTCGTGAACTTTCTGTGAATGGAAGAACCTTGCGGAGGTTTAAAAAATTATTTACAGAATATTTCGGAAGATTACAGGTCTGTTAAACCCAGTATCAACTTGAGTTTCACGAGAAAACGCAGCTTAAATAACAGCTGACAATATAAAAAATCACGGCACAAACGATACCATAGCCATAACATACAGAAATAGGCTGCAATTCAATGGTAGAGACTTAGTCAAGCAGAACTTTCTATTCCGTAAAGTTTTAGCGAGAAACTCACCAAAGCGAGTACGAGAAAAATTTTCAACATATAAAGATCTTGTCTTCTTTTTTTTCCGAACGTCACTTTGATAGACGTGTTTCATGTTGACACAGCACTGACAGAGCTTTAACTATTAGGGTGTCGGGGAAGTTCTGTCGTGTTTACTACAGGTAATCTTACCTGCCAGTTCCAGACAAGTAGGCTGAACTCATCATGTGGAGTCTTCTCATTTAGCTTACCTTTTGCAGGACATAAGAGGACTACTTTCAATACCCTTGATCAGTCAGTTGTGAAGTACAGAGTGAATAAGTTGCAGTGTATAAAGTGCATTTAAGAGTACATTAAAGTACAACAAAGTAGATTTGGTATGAGTTACAAAAGAGAAGCAACGCATTGGTTGCTTGTAAAAATTTATGTGACATATTGGGAAGTAATTTGTAAATGTTCGGACCTGCCAAACATGGTTTGTCAAATTTCCTTCCGGAGATTTCCGTCTTAAAGAAGATCATTGATGTGGGCAACCATTCAAGGTCGAAAAGGACATTTTGCGGTCTAAGTTGGAGAGTAATCCACATCTAATCACTAGAGAAATTACTATGAACTTGGTTTCCACCATTCGACTGTTGAGAAACACATCAAACATCTTGAAGTTTGGGTTCCGCACAATTTGACTGAAAGAAATTTATTGGATCATGTGAGAATATTGTAAGACACAAAAGAGAGCCTTTTCGGAATAGAAAACGTTTTTGGAATAGATACTAGAATATAATGAGAAGAAAAATGGAAATTTAATGGAAATCTGAAACATCCGCCATAATTATTGCAAAACCAAATCTTCATCAATGGAGGGTTCTGCTCTGTTTGTGATGAAATGGAAGATATCAAGTGTATTACTAGATGCTTAAAAAGGAGAAAACCATCAATGCAAACATTTATTATAACCAGCTTTATAAACTGAATGCAGCTATCAAGAAAAAGCGGCAGTATTAACGAACAGAAAAGGAATTCTGTTCCATGAAGACAATGCAAAACTACATACTGCAATGGTGACGCAACAAACGTTGAATGAGCCTATAGAAGTTCTTAGTTATACACCATATTCCCTGACATAATTTCTTCGGATTACTACCTATTCTGATCGCTTCAGAATTACTTAACAGGAAAAAAATTATTTCTTTCGAAACTATCTATATGGAAGTTGCTGAATATTTTGAATCCAAGGATGAGAACTTCAACGCTAAGGGGATCGGCAAGCTGCCTGAAAGATAGCAATAAGTGGCTACAAATAATGAATATTACATAATTGATTAAAAGGTAAAAAAGTCACTGAAACTGATTCAAATGTTTTTATTTAAAATACAATAGAACTTTCCCGCCAACCTAATACAACTCAAATACGAGAACTAGCGAGTGAGCGTCGCAACAAAGACGTAAGTTATATTAAATAAGAACAAGAATCGAAACTCCGAAGAGATGCAACTATCACAATCTAGATACTACATTTAAAATTTCATGGCTGCTTAAGATAGGAGAAAGCAAACATACAGAAAAGAAACAGAACAAGTTTTAGAATAAAGATTATGCAATTATTAAATTTAGCGGCAAGACATTGCAAAATACTTAATCCCAGATGTCCGGATCAACCAATGATAAAATGTAGGCGGGAACTAGTTCAGCTAACTATCCAATAAGAATTCATAACAAGAGTTTGGGTTCGCGTCGAAATGAACCGTATTTAAGCTGGAACACACGAGAAATCGTGGCTTTTTCCGATACTCACTTGTCTAATCAAATCACATTATAATTCATCACGTAAAGCTTTACTAAGTAGACTCGCGACCCTTCGGGATCCCGCGGCCGGATGATTGCCGACCATCGGCCCTTTTTTCCGGGATATATCGCTCAGGATGTCCGAAGATCCGGCCCATGACTACATCATTTCTATTGTGACTGCACCATTGGACTTAATAAAGGATTATTAGTTTAACTGATGGAATCCCTCATTCCTTCATTAGATGACTGGACATTCCACATATTAGCTTTATAATTGGACCATCACTTCTAACCAGTTTTATTATAACATATATATGTGAGTGTGTGTATGTAGGTTTAGAATTTTTTTAGTTTGTAGTATTTATAATTTTCTGTAAAACAAAAAATAAATTTAGGCTTTATTTTAATTATAAAATAAAGTAAAAAAAATAAAAGGATTTTTTTTTCAATTAATTATTTAAACATTTTATTTTTACTTTATTTTATAATTAAAACAAAACTATTTTATGTATACATATGTAAGTTGTAGAAAATTATAAATATTTCAAATAGAAAATATAGCTATATAACCTACATATTTTTACTTTCCAAACATACGTATGTAAGGAAAGTATTGCAATCATGTCAAAAAAACCGAATTCCGAGATTTTGGTGTTTCTATACGTTTTGAGGTCCCCTGAGTCCGTATTCACTATTTTTACGACGATATATATATGTGTGTGTTTGAACACGCTAGCGTCTAAACACTTCGTTCGAATGAGCTGTAAGTTGGTACGCATTTTGAAAGTCACCATAGCACGAACCCTATTGATTTTGGTGAATCTGGCACTTATAGTTTTTTTACAGGGACACAAAGAAAAATTCTTCATCATTATGGTCTATGGGACCAAAATCTTAAAAGTGCGATATCATCTAAACGCCTTATTCAGTTGAACAAAAAATTTATACACATATTATAGGTCACAGTTACTCAATCTGTATAGATTTTGGTGAATCTGGCACTTATAGTTTTTTTACAGGGACACAAAGAAAAATTCTTTATCATTACGGCCTATGGGATCAAATTTTAAAAAGTGTGGTAGCGTCAAAACGCCTTATTAAACTGAGAAAATAATTTATACACATATTATAGGTAATAATTGCATGAACTGTATAGAGTTCGGTAAATCTAGCACTTATAGTTTCTTTACAGGGACACAAAGAAAAATTCTTTATAATTACGGCCTATGGGACCAAATTTTAAAAAGTGCGATAACGTCTAAACGCCTTATTCAATTGAACAAAAAAATTATACACATATTATAGGTCACAGTTTCACGATCTATATAGGTTTTGGTGAATCTAGCACTTCTAGTTTTATTACAGGGATACAACAAATAATTCTGTATCATTATAGCCTATGGGGTGAAATTATTTAAAGTGCGATAGCATCTAAATGCCTTATCCGTTTAAGTGGAAAATTTGTATACGAGTTATAGGTCACCATCGCACAAACTGTATGGATTTTGGTGACTCTAGTGTTTAACGAGTTTTACAGGGACACAATTAAAAATTGTTCATCATTAAGACCTACAGGCTTAAATTATTTAAAGTGCGACAGCGACTAAACTCCTAATTCAAATTAACTGAAAATTTATATACATGTTATACGTCACCGTCACACGAACTTTATGAAATCTAGAGAATCTAGCACCTATGGTTCTCTTTACAGGGATACAATGTAAATTTCTTTATCATTGTGACATGTGGGCTCAAATTTTAAAGTGCGATTGCATCTAAGTGCCTCATCCGATGAAGCTGAAAATTTATATAAATATTATACGTCACTGTTGCACTAACTATAAACATTTTGGTGAATCTAACATTTAAAGGTTTTTACAGGGACACAACGAAAAATTCTTTATCATTATAATCTATGGGCTTAAAGTACAATAGCGTTAAATTAAACATCGTGTACTATATGGAGAAAAACACTAAAATACCCTATTATAATTTTTTCTTTTGTTTATTTAACAACTCCTCTTACTTTATCTACAAAACCGTTAATTACTCAATGTTTGGAAAGTCGAGTGAAGTCACTCCAGATTTTTACTTTCCGAACATACATATGTAAGGAAAGTATTGCAATCATGTCAAAAATCCGAATTTCAGATTTTGCTGTTTCTATCGATTTGAGGTCCCTGAGTCCGTTTTCACAATTTTTAGGATGATGTATGTATGTGTGTGAGTGAACACGCTAGTGTCTGAACGCTTCGCTCGAATGAGCTGAAAGTTGGTATGTATGTTATAAGTCAAAGTAGCACGAACCCTATTGATCTTGCTGAATGTAGCATTTACAGTTTTTTTACAGGGTCACAAAGAAAAATTCTTTATCATTATGGCCTGTGGGACCAAAATCTTAAAAGTGCGGTAGCGTCTAAACACCTTTCTAAACTGAGCAAAAAAATTATACACATATTAAGTCACAGTTTCACTATCTGTATAGGTTTTAGTGAATCTAGCACTTATGGTTTTTTTTTACAGGGATACAACAAATATTTCTGTATCATTATGGCCTATGGGGTGAAAATACTTAAAGCGCTATAGCATCTAAATGCCTCACACGTTTGAGTTGAAAATTTATATACATGTTTTAGGTCACTATCATACAAACTGTATAGATTTTAATGACTGTAGCAGTTACAGAGTTTTACAGACACACAAATAAAAATTGTTTATCATTATGGTCTATAGGCTCAAATTATTTAAAGTACTTTTTTATAAGTTCTAGAATCTAATAAAGCAAGTTTAAAATGAATATTAACATTGATGTTGCTGATGGAGAAAGATTGGGAAACTAAAGGCTTCTGCAGATCTTTTTATCATCCATGGCTAGTTGGAGATAAGGGAGGAATGGGGGGGAGGGGGTTAAAAAAATTACATCAGCGTGAAATATTGTATAATTCTATTTCTTTATAGTTTCTAGAATCTAATAAAGCAAGTTTAAAATGAAAACTGACATTTATGCAGTGGATGGAGAAAGATTAAGAATTGGATGGCTTCCGTTGTGCGTTTTATCGTCGATTGTTAGTGGGGATTCTTTTTTCTTAAAAATCGATATCCGCGATTTTTTTAAAAGCATAAAATCCATGATTTTTTTTATGTTGTCTGTAATGCCGTAATTATTGCTGTAAATCCGTAATAATTATTGCTGTAAATCCGTAATAATTATGGACAAATAGTAATAATTGGCACCTCTATAAGCTATACAAGTAATATTATATACAAGTATTTACAGATGACTTTCCCATCAGGGGCAGGTTCCAGGAAAAAACAAAAAATTTATATACATAAAACGATATTGCATGCACCACAGAATTTGGCTGTATTTCTACAAAGTCAAGAGGCAGCAATTATCTATAATAATAAAAGGAAAAGTCTGTCTGTCTGTTCTTCTATACGTTCAGCCCCTATTGAACGCAGAAGTACAAGAATTGACATACGGATGCTCTGGAGCCTTTCCGAGGTCCTTCTGAAAACAGATATGAAAACAATCTTAATTAGTTTCGGAGATATTAATTAAAACATCGACTCATGTCGATTGAAAAATGACCAAAAATCCACGGCTAATTGCTTAAAAAGAGGCATTCTATCAGCAGACGATTTTAACCGTTGTCTGGAATGGAAACAAAACATTTGGACGTAATTAATGTCACATGATCTTGAACTAGGGTTAAAAATTGCAAATTTCAAAGTGCTTCAAATTTTCTTCTTCGCACACAACACTTAATATACAACCTATTCAGAACAAAACCAACCTGCAGTTAAAATTTCATCAATTTTCATTAATAAACAAAGCGTTACATTTTAATTGCAAATTAAATTTTATTCTAACATGTAATCTATCTTTCAATAGACGATAGGAGTTTCCATAGCAACAAAATGCATTTGAAGGAACTAAAAAAAAAAATACTTTTTCTTTTTACTACTTCCATTACCCGACTACCGTGGTATATATAGGTTTTGGGGACCTAAAAAATATTTATTTTTCTTTTTACTTCCATTAACACAACAGACAACCGTAGGTAATGGAATTAGTGATTTCACGTGATTTACTTTTTTTAGAATGTTCTGATTAGGTTTTCTTTTGTATCTCAGCTACTAATTAAAATAATTTCATAAATAACACATTATTTGAAAGCTTTGTTGATTTGGAATTGAACAGTAGATTACAGAAATTTCTACCGCCAGATATTTTAAAATTTCATCAATTTTCATTAATAAACAAAGCGTTACATTTTAATTGCAAATTAAATTTTATTCTAACATGTAATCTATCTTTCAATAGACGATAGGAGTTTCCATAGCAACAAAATGCATTTGAAGGAACTAAAAAAATACTTTTTCTTTTTACTACTTCCATTACCCGACTACCGTGGTATATATAGGTTTTGGGGACCTAAAAAATATTTATTTTTCTTTTTACTTCCATTAACAGACTACCGTAGGTAATGGAATTAGTGATTTACATTTTTTAGAATGTTCTGATTAGGTTTTCTTTTGTATCTCAGCTACTAATTAAAATAATTTCATAAATAACACATTATTTGAAAGCTTTGTTGATTTGGAATTGAACAGTAGATTACAGAAATTTCTACCGCCAGATATTTTAAAATTTCAATATTTCAAATTCTAATTAAATTATTTTTAATACATCATTCGAAAGATATTTTAAAATATCACCTGATTTACAAGTTTTGAGGTCTCCTGAATCGGTTTTCTTTAGTATTTCAGCTACTAATTAAAATAATTTCATAAGTAACACATCATTCGAAAGCTTTGTTGATTTGGAATCGAACAGTAGATTACAGAAATTTCTACCGCCAGATGGAGCTGTAATATTTTAAAATTTCAATATTTCAATTTCTAATTATTATTAAATTATTTTTAATACATCATTCGAAAGATATTTTAAAATACTTTTATATTCTCGAAAGTGAAATTTGAGATTTCACCCGATTTACACGTTTTGAGGTCTCCTGATTAGGTTTTCTTTTGTATCTCAGCTACTAATTAAAATAATTTCATAAATAACACATCATTCGAAAGCTTTGTTGATTTGGAATTGAACAGTAGATTACAGAAATTTCTACCGCCAGATATTTTAAAATTTCATCAATTTTCATTAATAAACAAAGCGTTACATTTTAATTGCAAATTAAATTTTATTCTAACGTGTAATCTATCTTTCAATAGACGATAGGAGTTTCCATAGCAACAAAATGCATTTGAAGGAACTAAAAAAATACTTTTTCTTTTTACTACTTCCATTACCCGACTACCGTGGTATATATAGGTTTTGGGGACCTAAAAAATATTTTTCTTTTTACTTCCATTAACAGACTACCGTAGGTAATGGAATTAGTGATTTCACGTGATTTACATTTTTTAGAATGTTCTGATTAGGTTTTCTTTTGTATCTCAGCTACTAATTAAAATAATTTCATAAATAACACATTATTTGAAAGCTTTGTTGATTTGGAATTGAACAGTAGATTACAGAAATTTCTACCGCCAGATATTTTAAAATTTCAATATTTCAAATTCTAATTAAATTATTTTTAATACATCATTCGAAAGATATTTTAAAATATCACCTGATTTACAAGTTTTGAGGTCTCCTGAATCGGTTTTCTTTAGTATTTCAGCTACTAATTAAAATAATTTCATAAGTAACACATCATTCGAAAGCTTTGTTGATTTGGAATCGAACAGTAGATTACAGAAATTTCTACCGCCAGATGGAGCTGTAATATTTTAAAATTTCAATATTTCAATTTCTAATTATTATTAAATTATTTTTAATACATCATTCGAAAGATATTTTAAAATACTTTTATATTCTCGAAAGTGAAATTTGAGATTTCACCCGATTTACACGTTTTGAGGTCTCCTGATTAGGTTTTCTTTTGTATCTCAGCTACTAATTAAAATAATTTCATAAGCAATACATCATTTGAAAGCTTTGTTGATCTAAAATGGAACAATAGATTACAGAAATTTCTACCGCCAGATGGCGCTATAATACTTTTAAATTTCAATATTTCAAATTCTGATTAATTTATTTCTAATACATCATTTGAAAGATATTTTAAAGTTCTTTTATATTATCGAAAGTGGAATTCGAGATTTCACCTGATTTACAATTTTAAGGTGTCCTGATTAGTTTTTCTTTTGCATCTCAGCTAATTGAGTTAGACCGTTCAAAATTGGTATATGTAGGTTAATTATGAGGGGCTGGAAGGGTGGGGAAGAAATCGGTGTGCGCAGTGAGCACGAGACTGCGCTGCCGAAGGCAGTGAGGACCCGGTCCGACTTTTTACCTGATGAGAAATGATTTTTTAAATTTTCTTTTCTTAAGAATAAAAGTCTGATTTCAGAAGGAATGTGTGCGCGCACCGCACGTATATCTTAACACGTGTGCGCATGGGACCCGGTGTGAGTTTCTATCCGATGATAAAAGATTTTTTATTTTATTTTTTTTATTTTCTTAATAATAAAAGTTTGAGTTGAGAAAGAATTTTCGTGCACAGCGCACATATATCCTCAGACGTGCGCACACAGCGTGCATGGGTCTGTGCTGCCGAAGGCAGTGGGGTCCCGGTGAGAGTTTTTATCCGATGCTAAATGATATTTTTCTTTAATTCCTTTTCTTAAGAATGAAAGTTTATGAGTAATAACATGGAATTTTGAGAAATCATAAGGATGGTGAAGGAATATGCACGCGCAGCGCACGGGTCTACGCTGCCGTAGGCAGTGGGGACCCGGTGCGACATTTTTCCCGATCAGAATTTGTTTTTTCTTTTTTTATCACATGATAAAAATTAATGCAATTTTGAGAATTCATTAATTATTGTGATTCATTTAAAAATAGTGACCAGTGAAGCGGGCGTAGCCTGCTAGTTTTTAATATTTAAAGTATCTAAATAATCTTATGTGTCACTAAGATGACTTTCTCTTACCCTGCATTTCAAATTTCAATACCATAAATTCCTGCAGTTATTAGTCTTTAAGTTAATAACATATATACATACAGATCAATCATTAAAAATTGGACTTTCACATCCAGGGCACTTTAAAACATGATATTATACAAAAGAACCAGACTTGAAAATAGAATTTCGAAAAATACTTTACTTACAGTATGGGTATGAAAAAATATTTTTCCTTCCTGAGCAGTGTTCGTGAACATCATAAAATGTTGCAAAGAACTTCCATCTATTACATTTAATAGAAAAAGCTGTAGCTTAACTTTGGGTAGCCTTGTATATTGTCTACTAATTATATGCACATCACATTGTTACCTAACAGAAAATAAAATTTCCAAATATAACCTCAAAATATCCAAATAATTTGGGTAGTTCTGTAAATGAATGATTTCCATACCATTATCTACACAAAAGATTGTTTTATGCCGATAAAAAAGCATGTTAATTTTATTTTTTTAGGTCAGCTTATAGATGCAACACTGTACTGGTCAGAAATTTACCCCAGAGAGGTAATGTATTTTAATCAGACATGGTACAAGCTTACAGAAAAAAAGGCTGAACTTTTTAGTTTTTTTAAAGTACAATTTTGTTTTGAACAAACTATCACAGTGATAATCTAAGTTTTTGTAATTGTTTGTGGGCCATGATGAATGAAACTTTAAAATTGTGTTTTGTAAAAAAAAAAAAAAAAAAAAAAAAAGTGAAAAGTTTGGAAATTAATCCTCTTGCCAAATAAATAATAATAATAATAAATAAAATAAATAATATTAAGTAAATGAATGAGGTAGTTAAAATTCTGGAAAGGTGTTGAAATATTTCTTTCTTTCAGTTAATCTCTCTCGTGTTGAAAAGCCTTTTTATAAATGAGTTTCTGTATATTTGTTCATTTGTGTGAGCTTGGAAAAAAGATTAAAATGTAAGGTATTTAGAACATATTTGAGAATGTCTCTTGTGTGAATGTGTTTGTCAGTTGAAGGCATGGTAAATTCATTCAGTTATTTAACCCCCCCCCCCTTCTTTTGTTGATTAGAAAGTCTGTGAACAATGTACTCTTGAAGTATAAATCTCTTGAGCGATTAAAACTATTTAATCCTATTGAGTCTATTCTCCCTTTCATGCTGGAAATATCAAGGAATGCAGGAGCGTCCTGCCCCGCCAAGCTAAAACAAACATTTACACGTTGAGCACCACATAAATTCTTAAGGAAATCCCATTTATACTGCGTGCGCTGCTTAGAAGTGTGTTATGTTTACCGTGTTTCAATAAAATCCATTAAAATGCCTAAATGATATAATCCTATAAGAAATAAAAATTAAGTTAATTTTAAATAAATTGTCAGTAATTACTTAAAACTATTTGAATTTTTTAGTTTTATATTTCATACTGTCAGCCACCGGTGGTTGATGATGATGAGGCCTAAACGGAAAGTTCAGTGTCAGCTACCAATAGCTGACATGGCGCTGAACCTGTTAAAAAAAAACAAATGAAATTTACAAAGTAGGAAAGTCAATGGTGAAATGCTACAAGTGTATATTATGTCGATATAGCATCTTGGACATTTCGACTACCTGTATCTCAGCTACCTGATCTACAAGACCTATGATTTTTTGCACAGACCTTAAGCATACTCTTAAGACAAAACATACAAATTTGCATGTCGATCCAAATTAAGGGGTCTGAGTTATATAACTTTCAAAACCCGAAATTTTCTGGTTACTTTCTTCTGCTTATTCTTCTTGTTAAGATTGACAGCGATTGAGCCTAAAGTTCTGCAGCTAATGAGCTGAAAATTTGCATGGATATTCATTCTGACCTGTACTAGTGCCTTTTGCAATCAAAAAAATTTTTGGTTAATATACAGGGTAGTTATTTTCAATTTTGTAACATTTAACCCAAAAATTTCATGAATTTGTCAAGAGATGGCGCTCGTTTTCAATGAATTTAATTTTGTCATTTAATAAGACATTAAATAGTAATAAATTCTGTTTTTATTTTATTTATTTACTTATTTTTTATAAAAATGGATTGAAATAAATAAAAAGACAATTTTTTCTTAAAATTTTTTAAATATTTACTAAAAACATGTTTAATAACAAGAAAAATAATTGAAAATTTAGATTTCGTAATAAATAAATGTGTAAACTGCACACTAAATAGGCTTTTAACAAAAGTAACGTGGCAGATTAAATAAAAGAGTGATTCGTTAACTTTATAAAATTGTGGATGATGGAAGAAATAAGAGAACTATTATCAAGGAAAATTTCAAATTTGACATTTTTGTGTTTTGTTCTTCACAATCCATTTTTTAAATAATTTTAGTCAACTGTTTTGGGTGTTCGCTGCCTTCAGCAGCGTTTATTATATGATTCACCGATCATGTAACTTTCCAACTAGATAGACATTTGAAACTTTCAGAATAGCTGAGAACAAGGTGACAATGCATTTTTAAAATACATTTAGTCAATTGTTTCGGGTCCCCACTGCCTTCAGCAGTGTTTATAATATTGTTCAACAATCATGTAACTTCGACAAGCTAGACATCTGAAACTTTCAGAATAGCTCAGAACACGGTGACAATGCAATTTTTAAATACTTTTAGCCAACTGTTTCAGGTGCCCACTGCCTTCGGCAGCGGTTATTATTTGTTTCAACGATAATGTAGCTTTCCGACTAGCTAGACATTTGAAACTTTCAGAATAGCTGAGAACAAGGTGACAATGCATTTTTAAAATACTTTTAGTCAACTGTTTTGGGTCCTCACTGCTTTTGACAGTGTTTATTATATAATTCAACAATCATGTTACTTCTCGACAAGCTAGACATCTGAAAATTTCAGAATAGCTCAGAACACGGTGACAATGCATTTTTTAAATACTTTTAGCCAACTGTTTCAGGTCTTCGCTGCTTTCAGCAGCGTTTATTATATTTTTCCACAATCATGTAACTTCCCGACTAGTTAGACATTTGAAACTTTCAGAATATCTCAGAACGTGGTGACAATGCATTTTTGAAATACTTTTAGCCAACTGTCTAAAGAGTTGGCTGCCCTTGGCAGAGTTTATTATATTCTTCAGGAATGTAACTTTCTGACTAGCTAGAAGGTTGAAACTTTCAGAATAGCTGAGAACAAGGTGACAATGCATTAATAAAATACTTTTAGAAAACTGTTTCAGGTCCCCTCTACCTTCGGCAACATTTATTATATAATTCAACAGTCATACAACTTCCCGACTAGCTAGAAATTCGAAACTTTCAGAATAGCCCAGAACACTGTGACAATGCATTTTTAAATACTTTTCGCCAACTGTTTCGGGTCCCCGATGCCTTTGGCAACGTATATTATATAATTCCTCAGAAAATTTATTTACTAACTTTCCGACTAGATACTAGATAGTCATTTGAAAATTTCAGAATAGCTCAAAACACAGCGACAATGCATTTTTAAAAATACTTTTAGCCAACTGTTCCTGGTCCCCGCTGCCTTCGGTATTATTTGTATGATTCAACAGAAAATTTAAAAACATGGCATATAGAAAGTTCTTTTTATCTTGTAACTATTTATAATGATGGAGGCAGGGCACGAAATTTCCGCTACAGCTCGCCATTGGCGAGTGGAAATTTTACTGTGGCGAGTAAAATTTCAGTCTAAATGTAGATAGAATTCTTACAGTATATGGTGCTACAAAAGAAAAAAAAAACCTGTTTAAAAACTAAAAAATCATGCTAATCTTAGGTATGATGACAGGACTAAAAGGTCTTCTTTTTATGTTTTTCATCCTCTCTCATTTTTTTCAAATTAAAAGGATTTAGCCCTTAATTTAAAAAAATTTGCAAAACTGGGAAGCTCAATCGGCCATTGGCTGTATCGAACAGTGAACACTAACTTATTTTTGCGTAATAGGTTCGCAAAAGAACAACTTTTTAATAAACTTGCCAAAGAATATTATGGTTTATGTCTATCCAGATTCTTCGAATTTCAAAGAAATAAAAGTATTCCCTATATTTGTACGACTCTTTGATCCAGAACACGGAATCACTATTGAAATAGTAATGAAATCATTAAGAAGGTGGTGCTCCAGTTGATACGCGGTGGATTGACGTGTGTTCTCACTTTTGCATGAATAATATTCATAAAAATAGGTCCACCAGTGACCGAGAGGTTCTGTCCTCGAAGCTGGTATACATAAGACACTGGGTTTGATACCTGGTCACGCTCGCTGGCTTTAATAGCCTTTACGTCAATTTTGTAATATATCTTATTTAAGCAAAGAAAAAACAGTAGAAACAATTTTAAATTTAAATTTAGGGTTTAAAAAAAGATGATTTGACTAGTGTAAAAGTATATTGAACTCAGTAAATATAAAAATTTAACATTAACAAATAAATTTTATTTATGGAGAAGGAATATGTATAACAATTACAACAATATAATAACTCTTTTTTAATTAGAAAATATAGCACAATTCCATTTTTTACCTTTTAAGTGCAGAACAAAAAAACATCTTTAGATGAATTTAACACACTTGATGAATCTTCACAAACAATAACCTTTTAAATCCAAAGAAATAAATCACAATATCTTCATAAAAAATTAAAAGGGTTTTAGCCGGTAACATTGTAGATAATCACAAACTGTAGAAGACACAATTAAATCATAAACAATCAACATACGTCGTCTCACGGTCGCCAAGTTGACCAGCGAGAAAGACGAACGATGATTTTTGGAAAAAAAACAAGAGTTCAATTGAAGACCATAAAAAAATAAATAAATAAATAATCCTGCACTAAACTGGATCTGTTACTATTTAAACTGTTTTAAAATTTAACTTATTTTAATTTAACTATTCAAACTTAACATGATTTAGTGCTAAGGCTATAAACAATTTCAATATCATCAAAACTTAAAACTTAACAAAAACGTTTCGAAATACTACAACATCTTTTAATTTTTTAAGTTTTAACATCGCAAGATGAAAACTTATCAATGAGATCAAGCTCATCTTAGCCACCAAAACACAACATCCTGAAGCTGCTGTTAGAAACAGATACTAGAGCAGAGCTGCCAACTTTGGTGGGGAAAAAAAACGGGAGATTTTACATAATTTCAAGGGAGAAAAAGGGAGATTTACAGTTTCGTGGAGGAAAAAAAAAAAAAAAAAAAAAAAATATTTTATTCAATACATAATACTTTTTTTTAACTAAAAAGACCTAATATAACTTTTGTTTGGTGATTTATATTTTAAACTTATTGGGGAAAAACAAATACTTAACAAGTTCAGTAACAAAGTCTAAAAATAACTACATATGTAAAGAATTTTGAACCCCTATATCGCTTCAGTTGGTTCTAAAATCTAATAAAACAAGTTTTTATGAACATTGATCCAGAGTTTTCCCCAGATAATATAAGGAGGGTGCTGCACCTCGCCTGCTCTTTGTATGGGGAGAAAAAAAAAAAACACCTTGCCCCATTCTATTTTTTTCCCCCATTACTGCCTTTGTAGAAAATAACATACAAACTGAAGACAAATGCTGTAAATATAAATAAAACTATTGTGTGTGACAATCAGCACATTAACAACAAGTAAAAGTAAAGAAAAGTTAAAAAATATAGACTTTTTACTTTTTGTATGCATATTTGTAACTAAATTTTTAAATTAAGTATTTGGATTTTAAATGTCAAATGTGTCCTTAAAAATTCAAATCTGCCCTCAAGAATCTAAAATTTTTTTTTTTTTTTACTAGCAGTACCCTACATTTTTGAAAACCTGGGGAAAAATGTTTGATTCATTTGTTGTAGAATGAGAAAATTGGAAGGGGGGGGGGGGTCAAACGATAATTACATGAGTGTGAACTGTTAGTTAAACATTTCTATTTCTTTATAGGCTCTAGAATCTAATAAAGCAAGTTTAAAATGAATATTGACATTTTTGTTGTGGTTTGTGGGTGGAGAAAGAATGGGAAACAAAAGAGTTCCATAGAGCATTTGATCACCGATCACTAGTTGGAGATAAGAAAATACCGGGGGGGGGAGGGGGAGTTAAAAATAATTACATGAGCAAGAAATATTGAAGGATTCTGTTACTTTATGAGATTTTAGAATCTCTAAAGAAAGTTTTAAATGAATATTGACATTTATGTTGTCGATGGAGAAAGATTGTGAATTGGAAGGCTTTTGTCAAAAATTGGCATTTTTTGTTCGATTTTTCGAAAATATTAGAAAAACGGGAGAAATACCCATTAAAACGTAAAAACGGAAGATAGGATCAAAAAACGGGAGACTCCCGTGAAAAACGGGAGAGTTGGCAGCACTGCTAGAGCTACTCAAATGAACTGAGCTCATACTGCCATACTGGAACTGCCGAAGCTGCAACTGTGAAGTTGTTCAAATCATCACGCTCTTTTATAATTCACAGAAGTTAATAAATTTGCATATCAATGACATTGATAACGCTACCTAACAGCCAAAGCCAAAATATAATTTATAATAACTATTTCTGAAGTAATGGCAACAGGAAAAATAGAAAAGTCATGTAAGCGGAAAATGGCAACGATAGAAATGTAAACAAACGTCAATGTTTTGATACGCAAAATATTTGAGCAGCGAAATGAACTTTAATAAAAGAAAAAATAAGTAAAAGTTTAATAACTTCAAAAGAAAAAGTTAAGTTAAAGCTTTTCCTAAAAAAAAATGAATATATATATATATATAAGAAATTAAATATTTTTTATGTGTGAGGACATGATAGTTATCAGGCTTAATCGTTAGGAATTTTCCGTGCATTTCTCCGAAACTAGTGTAAATATGGGCCAAGACCTCTTAGAAAGACCCCAAGGAGGACTCTCCTATTCTGGCCTACAGCTTTAGTGCAGACAATTGGCCTTAATGGTAACACTACCACTACCTCGCAAAAATATGCAAGAGTGAGTTAAATTCATTTTATGTCCTCCAGTCAAACATTATTCCCACAAAGCGGCTGTTCTCTTCAATGAACAAAATGTACACATGTGAAAAAAATCACCTATATATACCTACTTTAAAAACTTATTAATTACTAATTTAGGTTATACTTGTGAGAAATTTTATAAAAGGTTGATAAAGAATGACTGTTCGTTAAAACAAATCATTTCATCTGCCGAATACTAATTTTATTTTTTCATTTGCCAATTTTATTTTTTCTTTTGTAATTATAATTAAAAAAAATGTCTACCAACTTTTTTTGATGTAACTGCATGAAAGTACCACAAAAAGAAAAAAAAAGTTGCTGTCTATAGCAAAAATTAATAATAATAATAAGAAATTTTGTATTGCTCAGTGACACTTATAAAAATTAGGGATTTTTCCTCTTGTATCCGTGTATTATTAATTTAAATTAAGGATGTACTGATCCAAATTCCTCATTTGAGGTGAAAATGTTTACCCCTCTTGTGTAAAGTAGCTTTTGAATCGATTTTTATTATCATTTTCATTCTATTTTGTTTTCTCTAAAATTACCTCTTTTTCTAAATTGAATGTCTTCTATTTTCTTATAAAATAAAAGACATTGCATAATTTCTCCTCTTTTACCAATAAAAAATTCTGGTCACCTTATACATAAAAATTAGAGTAAGTTAATCATATTTTGTGGCGAGTAACTTATGTTTTCAGCAACTGTTATCTAAGGTGAAATTTCGGGCCCTGTATGCATGCATATGTATCAGTGAATATGATAGCGTCTAAATGCTGCATTTGATAGATATGCTAGAGGTGACACACAACTATTGATTTTAATGATGTAGAGCTCAGTTTCTTTTTCTTTTTCTTTATATGGATACATAACGATTTATGGTCTGAAATCATTTGAAGATCATTTAATAAATTTAGGGGACCTTCTGAATTCAGATTTTTAAAAATTTTATGTTGATGCCTGCATTTATATGTGTCTGTCCATATGTGAGTGAACGCGATATCGTCTAAACACTAAATTAGATTGCATTTGAATATGTTATGTATATTATAGATCGCCATCACATGAAATAGCTGAATGTGTACGATAGCATCTAAACGCTGTATTCCTTTGAATTCAAATTAAGTATGTATATTTTAGGTCACCATAACATTAAATACATGTAGTTCAATGAATATAAGATTAATGCGTATATGTGATTGAGTAAGTGAATTTAATATATATATTACAGGTCATTATCATATGAAATATGTGGAGATTAATGATTGTAGGATTAATGTGGATATATATGTAAGTGATTAGACACGTTAGCATACAAATACTGAAATTTTCTATTGAACTATTTTGTAGACATGCTTAAAGTTATTGTTGCTGTTAAAAGGTAAAAACTTTTAACATTTTATTCAAAAATTTATCATTTTAAAACTTCCTTCCAAAATTCAGCTACCATGAATTTTTAATAAAAAATAATAAAAACGGAGATGAGTTATTTCAAAAATTGAAATCAGAAATAATTATTTAAACTCCGGAAATAATTTATTTAAAATCCAGAAAAATCTATTTTTTCAGTTAATATGCTCTGAAAAATTATTTAATAAACCCAGAAAATAATTAATTCATATTTCCCAAAATCCAGAATAAATATCAAAATATTTGGTGAATTAGCATCTGAAAAATTATTTAAATACGTTCTGGATTCTTCGTATTTATTTCAAAAAAGATAGCTCTGATATTTTGTACTTTCAAAAATACATCGTTTCCCTCTCTAGTCTCTAGCTGAAGCTATGACGCCACAAATTCCAAGAAATTTTGCTTGAGTTCAATGCACTCCGGAAGTACTCCTACGCATTTTCAAAAAATAGCGTCATTACAAAATTTTCAACAAAAAATAAAAATATATATATTATTTTTTCAATTAATCAAAAATAAATAAACTGGGAATAAAGATAATTCACTTTCGTCAACTTTAATTAATTTTTATTTATAAAATCAACTCCAATTAAAAATATTTGGAGCGAGCTATTTCATCGCTCATTTATCTGCCGGTGTTTCGGCAACCGAACGCGGGGAATTCGGAAGAGACGCCGAGACATTCTGACGAAAAACATCGTACAGTAAGCACGTGCGGTCCGAGGTCGGCCTAGCGGCTTTGCCGTTAGAAATGGTCGTTGGGTGCGACTCGGGCCATGACATCCCTTCTTGCTGTTTTTAAATGATATCATTGTTCTTTATTATTTAGGATATCAATTTTCAGATCATTCTTAATATGTAAATTTTACCAAATCAAGAAGCTGACCCATCAAAAATTGAGATTGCGTCTTACATCGTCTTGATGTGTCATCCCCAACAACTGATCTTCAGAAGAACAAATTCATATGTGTTAAACTTAAGTTTATGGATACTTTTAACTTTTAAAAGAAAATTATGAGTGAAAGAATAAGTAGTATATAAAGTGGAATACTTAGAAAAGATTGTTGCTTCTGTAATAAACATTTAGTCACACTTGAAATCTTCATTTAGCTATTAGTAATATAAGTTTAACCTTAAAAAATGTAAAATAAGTAAATAAACTTTCACTCATCTAAGCAGCCTGAAGCAAATGAAATCTTGATGTAAAATTGATCATAAGAAAAGTCTTGAAATAAAAACTAAGAATTTGCTATACATTAATTTATTTAAGAATTCTACTTGATCCTTATGGTTACAAAAATATTGTCTTGACAGTAACAAGAGAAATCTTGAAAATAATTTTCTAACATTAATTTAAATAAACTCATACCCAATGCCTTTGCAAAGATAAACAAACATTTGGAAATTTCTATTCCAACACTTGCATCCATTCTAGTAACTGTCATGGCATATCTCCGTCTACTGATGAGTCTGGTAAGGAAAAAAGAAAAAGCGATTTGACAGCAGACGACGTCTGGTTTTATATCTTGCTGATTGGCAGTTAACAGCGAATTTCGCCGTTATGCTAGTTGCGTTATCTATGCAAATGCATTGGTATGAAAAAATTTAAATAAAGTAAAGTAAAAAAAACAACAAAAACATCCAAAGTAAAATAATTAATGAATTTTTTTTTTTTTTATAAACGAATATGTCTAGAGAAAAATTAAGTTTTAGTAGCTTTACTAGTAGCTAGTCATTATAATGCAGTTGCGATCGCAACTGTTATTGCTGAATACCAAAACTGGGAGTTTTTCTAAGAGTGGCAACAGCTCATTAAAGTAAGTTTTGTAAACAAAACAACGTCTAGTTAGATCGTTCTTAACAGGAAACTATAAAATTAAGAAATAAATTTAAAACTTTGGATGTTTAAGGGGAAAAAAAAAAAGGTAATTAAATATATTTATAAATTGATTCAAACCTTTAAGAGGTAAAAAAAAAAAGAAAATTGTATTGAATATGCATGGGGAAACAACGAATGTAGAATGCACTGCATCTACAAATGCCTCCCTTTCCCCATACATATTCCATAAAAACTAGAAATCAAAATATAGAATTTTACAGACGACCTGAACATGTTCAGGGTAAACTTGAATTGAAACTATAAATGCAAAAAGTTTTTTTTTTTTTTTTTTTTTTTTAATAAGTCACTTTGTAGTTTAGTCTTTTTTTTTTTTAAAGAGTTACTCTATAGCTGGCACTAAATATGCACTTCTTAATCTTAAGAAAATAGTTTTGTTCAGTGCCTTAGTTAGAAGGTCAGCCAAATTTTCTTGTGATCTTACTTGCTGTATATTAAACTCTTTATTTTCATACAGTTCTCTGACAAACATATATTTGATATCTATGTATCGATTCCTAATATTTTCAGATCTAAATTTGATGTATTGAATAGCAGCTGAATTATCGCAGAATAGTATAGGTACTTGAAATTTAACGTCTATGTTCATAGTCAATATTACAGTTTTCATATTGGCCTTAATATACTTCAGGTCTTTTGCCGCTTCTGATGCAGAAATGAACTCTGCCTCCATGGGCGACAGGGCAACAGATGTTTGTTTCTTGACTCTCCAAGTTATGGGCATTCCATTCATAAATATAGAGTACCCAGAAAAGGATCTTCGGTCTGAAGGATCACTGGCCCAACTTGCATCGGCAAATGATGAAATCTGGAGGGTAGAATCTTGGGAATCATACCTTAATCCCAAAGTCTTTGTAGAGGCAAGGTACTTAAGAATCTGCTTGAGACGGTTCCAATGGACTTTAGCTGGGTTTTCCGCAACTTGGGCAAGGGTAGCAACAGCATACGAGATATCAGGGCGGCAGCGTCCAGATATATACAGAAGGCAACCAAGGAGGTTTCTGTAAGGCATCTTCTACATTGCGGCTTTTGACTGGTTGTCTCTAGGAGATTCCTGTTTGGAGGAAACTGTACCTGGTTGTATAGGAAGAGATATGTTAGTTATCGTAGAAATATCAAATCTTTCAATACAGGAATCTATATATTTGCTACAATTTATGTTAACTGTACCGTCTTTAATGTCGAATTGTATGCCTAATAGTTGAGTGATTGGGCCTAAATTTTCGAGCTGATATAATCCTTCTAATAACTGAATAACTTCTATTAGAGTTGACTTGTCTTTAGCAAAAATCGGGAGGTCATCTACATATACCATAATGATGGCTTTAGTGTTATATCTATAAATACATGTTAGTCCCGGAATTTCTGTGAACCCGTTTGCAATAAGTTTATGATGCAGTTCTTCAAACCAGCATTTTCCAGATTGGTGTAAGCCATAGAGGGCTTTATTTAATTTTAAAACGTAATTTTCTTGGCCTGGTATTATATAATCATTAGGTTGGTTAATATATATATCCTTATCAATATTACCATACAAATATGCACATTTTACATCTAAAAGACTATGTTCCCACTGGAGAATACATATAAAAAGTGCAATGAACAATCTTATTAACATGAAATTAACTACTGGACTGTATGTTTCATTATAATCTAAACCCTCTCTTTGGTTGTTACCTAAAGCAACTAATCTTGCTTTAAACTTTCTAGATTCATTTTTATTTTTAAGGGTATAGACCCAACGGGTTCCTATTACTTTAGTATTAGCTGGTCTGGGAACAACTGTCCAAACATTTCTGTCTATCATAGTTTTTATTTCACTGTCCATGGCCCTTTTCCATTCTGCAGCCTCTGGTAACCTTTTTGCCTCCCTAGCTGTTTTTGGAATAATTATTTCTACACAATTTGCTTCATCTTCGACTAATGGTATTTCTTCAGATTCTTGGTCTGAACTTTCTGCGGCTTCATTTAGATTCTCATCTATATCATTAATGGGGGATTTTCTTTCTAGTTTAAATTTGCCAAGGATTTTGCAATTTTTAGAAAAAATATTTAATGAATCGTCATATATGAAGTTATTTTCCTCACAATAATCTTTTAATTCTCTAGAACTCCTTAATACCTTCCCCTCTGGTGTTTTCACATAAATGTCTTCTTTACCTCTACTTTCTCCTGTCTTTCTAATTGCTATATATCTCTCAAACATTAATTGTGGGTCATCTACAGGTTGGTAGGGATTTTCGGATATGTCTAATTCATCATCTGATTCTTCTGCTAATATATAACCTTGTTTTTCCATACCTAATTTCGTTTCATCAAATCTGACATGTTTTGTCTCTATTATTTTGTCTTCAGTGGGTAGCCATATTCGATAACCTCTAGTACTATAACTATAACCTACTAAAATTCCTTTTTGAGCACGAACTTGAAATTTGTTACGCTTTTGGGATGGAATGTGAGCATAAGCTACACATCCATATCTTTTTAAATGACGGAGAGAAGGTTTTCTGCCGAACCAGCGCTTGAACGGTATTTCCCCGGTTGAACTATGCAAAAGTCTGTTTCGTATATAGTTTGTTGTTTGCATGGCCTCAAGCCAAAGTTCTTCTGGAAGATTAGCAGAATTAAGCAAAGTTCTCATTCCATCAAACAACATTCGATTAAGGCGTTCTGCTGCACCATTTGATTGAGGTGAATATATGTTTGATCTTTCATGTTTTATACCCAATGATTCTAATAATTTTTGTACGGGAGTACAACAATATTCTAATCCATTATCGCTTCTTATAGCTTTTACTTTTTTATTGGTTTGACGTTCAACAAATTGGATAAAATTTCTAAGTTTTTCACAAACTTCATTTTTACTTCGCATTGGATAGCAAAAGGCTCTTCTACTATAATCGTCAAGCAAGGTTAAAATATAGCGATAACCATGCTTTGAAAGATAAGGAGCAGGGCCCCAAATATCTGTGTGAATTAATTCTAAAATGTCTTTTGAACGAATACTTTTAAGTTTTGGGTAGGGCTGTCTTGTATTTTTCCCCATTATGCAAGCCTCACAGCAGACCTCTTCCCCTTTTAATCTCACTTGTGGTTCTACTAGGTCATTATTAAACATTTTCTTAATAGTTTGTATATTACAATGAGCAAGTCTTTCATGCCAAATCATAATTTCATTAGTATCTACAGCAAAAGCTTGATTAAATGTTTGCTTTGTATGTTTTGGTATTAGCTTTTTAGATGAGCTCTCAGTTTGTGTACATTGGTTATTAGTTACTTCTTTATGATGGCTATTTTCCAAAGTATCTTTTATTTTTAAAACATTAGGTTGGTTATGAATAGGTAAACCCTGTATAACATAAAAGTTATTTTTCATTTTTGCAGACCATAAATAGTTCCAATCTGGATCAAAAATTTTAAATCCTCTATCAAGTTTAGCATGAAAACCTGCTTTATCCATTCGACTCATACTAATTAAATTTCTATGAATTGTTGGGACATAAAGACAATCATTAAGTGTAATTCCTCTTATGTTTGGACCATCTTTAATTTTAAACTGCACAATTCCTATACCTTTAACTGGATGAGATGTAGTTCCCATTTTTATCATTGAACCTTCTGAAGAAGGTTTTAGGTATGTGAAAAACTCGTGATTTTGACAAATATGTGCAGTCGATGCACTATCTAATGTCCATTCCCTAGTTGGTAATAAATTTTCGCTTTCAAAGCATTCTGAAGTAAACTCGGTTATAAAAGAGGATTCTTTTACATTAGTTTGATTTTTACTATTACCTTTATTTTTAAACCTACAAATATTTTCTGTGTGGTTTGGTTTTCCACAAAAACTACATGTAACTAATCTTGCCGACTCTTGTTTTACAGAACTAAATGAGTCAGGATGTTTGTGTTTTTCAACAGAAAAGCATTCAGTTGTTTTACTAAGCTCATGCAAGTTACGACGATTATATTCTTTAATTATTTCTGCTTTTAGTTTTGCAAAATTAAAATCTGTATCCTTACAATTTTCAAATTCTCGAGCAAGATAATCGTAATCTTCTGGCAAATTTTGCAAAAGCATGTAACATCGATGTTCCTCACTTACAGTTTCCCCTGCATCAGTTACTTTTCTATACTGATGTTCAAATCTATCAATAAAAGTTGGGAGTTCCTCATCTGGATTTGGTTTCATTGTTCTGAATTCAGCTAAACATAGAGATTTATAAGAACGACTGGCTGTCAATAGATTAGTTTTTAATGTATTCCAGATAATTTCTGGTTCTTCTAAATTATCAATCATTAAAACTATTTCTTGACTACAATAGGTTTTAATTAAGCCTGCTGCTTTTGCTTTAGATTGATTTAATTTAAATTGCTCTAGTGGGGATAATTTATCCATTTCTTGAGGATGCTTTTCTGCATCAATCCAAGCAATTAACCCTTCTGTTTGCAAAATTCGTTTCATACTAGTTGACCAAGATTGGTAATTATATCTAGTAAGCAACATTTGGGGATTTATATTGGATGCCATTTTTCAATTGAATTTAAATGCAACTCTAGCTATTACTTTTCGATCAATAAAGACTACAATAAAACATATTACAATACTTCATTCTTCAGGTTAGGGCTGGGCCCATAACCCACTGTTAAACTTAAGTTTATGGATACTTTTAACTTTTAAAAGAAAATTATGAGTGAAAGAATAAGTAGTATATAAAGTGGAATACTTAGAAAAGATTGTTGCTTCTGTAATAAACATTTAGTCACACTTGAAATCTTCATTTAGCTATTAGTAATATAAGTTTAACCTTAAAAAATGTAAAATAAGTAAATAAACTTTCACTCATCTAAGCAGCCTGAAGCAAATGAAATCTTGATGTAAAATTGATCATAAGAAAAGTCTTGAAATAAAAACTAAGAATTTGCTATACATTAATTTATTTAAGAATTCTACTTGATCCTTATGGTTACAAAAATATTGTCTTGACAGTAACAAGAGAAATCTTGAAAATAATTTTCTAACATTAATTTAAATAAACTCATACCCAATGCCTTTGCAAAGATAAACAAACATTTGGAAATTTCTATTCCAACACTTGCATCCATTCTAGTAACTGTCATGGCATATCTCCGTCTACTGATGAGTCTGGTAAGGAAAAAAGAAAAAGCGATTTGACAGCAGACGACGTCTGGTTTTATATCTTGCTGATTGGCAGTTAACAGCGAATTTCGCCGTTATGCTAGTTGCGTTATCTATGCAAATGCATTGGTATGAAAAAATTTAAATAAAGTAAAGTAAAAAAAACAACAAAAACATCCAAAGTAAAATAATTAATGAATTTTTTTTTTTTTTATAAACGAATATGTCTAGAGAAAAATTAAGTTTTAGTAGCTTTACTAGTAGCTAGTCATTATAATGCAGTTGCGATCGCAACTGTTATTGCTGAATACCAAAACTGGGAGTTTTTCTAAGAGTGGCAACAGCTCATTAAAGTAAGTTTTGTAAACAAAACAACGTCTAGTTAGATCGTTCTTAACAGGAAACTATAAAATTAAGAAATAAATTTAAAACTTTGGATGTTTAAGGGGAAAAAAAAAAAGGTAATTAAATATATTTATAAATTGATTCAAACCTTTAAGAGGTAAAAAAAAAAAGAAAATTGTATTGAATATGCATGGGGAAACAACGAATGTAGAATGCACTGCATCTACAATATGCAACAAGTGTTGCTTTCCAGAAAGCTCATATGTGAGGGAGCTCATCGTTACGATTACTCTGCAAAATCATCATCGTAATGGATCTACTATATTATAATCAGGATTCCATAATCATTCCGAACCCAACCTAATAGATGTCATCGAATAACTTATCGTAATAATTCATGCTATAATGCATTTATATCTGATTATCGGCATCGTTGGCGAACATTATTCCTTGTTCATCATAAATTGAATTACATCAACGTGTGCTTCAATCAATCTTCTTTTTATAAATAGGCAGTGCGCCAAGTGCACAAAAACATTTTTTTAAAAATATAATTAATAATAAACTCTGAATACTTTAGAACAGTGACTCAGAACTAAAGAATGATCACAAAATAAATAATATGAAAGATAAAATCAACTAAAACAACGATGGTTGAAGTGACATAATATGAATTGTGGTTGATTTGTTGATTCCGAAGGAATAATCTGATAATCTTCAAAGTATAAAATAATTATTTATGTAGGAGGTACCTCTGCAATATTTTATTGAATGTCAATTAAAAAAATTTGAGTAATATAACAGTGTTTCTTATTTGTGTATCAACGTTTATTCTATGTTGATTTATATTTCAAATTTGAAGGTAAGCTTTTTCAATATTTATTTTATATGAAATTGATGACCATAATAAATTAATGATACTTCATTTTCAGCAAGAGAGTATATTCCCAGTTATTTGCTGATAAAACGGCACTTATAAAAAATCGCCGCATATTAAAGAAGTCTGCCGTTATGTAAACAAACGCAATGTGCTATCTGTTTATCTCTTAATGAATCATCATCGGCCTTGAACCACTATACTACTCTCTCATTCATCACCACATGGCCTCGCATTCACACAAACAAAAAATTAATTATAAATATTATTTTCTTTTTAATATTTTTTCAGTTGCAAGAAACAGTTATAGAATTTTATAAATTTGGAATTTATGGTACTATATTCCTTTGTATTATCATGAATGCATATTATTTGAAATTCCTTTTTTGATGCTAAAGTGTTTAAAACAGAAAAAGTGCTATAAAATATTAAAATAATTAGCTAAAGTATGAGCATTAAAAAAATTATGTGTATAATAGACTCTTTCAAAGGAAAGCATGAATAAATTTTCACGTATCATGTTCTATAGGAGATAAAAACTAAAGTGCTTTTAATTACTTAAAAGAGAATAAAACTGGTTTCGAGCTAATTTTATTGTTTAGCCGTTACTGAAGACTGCATGCTTACCAATCCTAGTGCTTTTATAGGGTCATAAAATAAATTCAAATAAATTGTATTCCATTGTATTCACATACGAGCTTCGGTAGAGATACTCAAAATTTACTTTTTCCTTTTAGGTACTTTTATATTAGACGATTTTCACTTAACACTCTTTCATGGCCCATGCGATAAACTGCCAAACTAAATTAGAAACATTTAGCTATATTCAAGGCTGTAGCTAAGCGGAAGGTATTTGGGGACTTTAAAAACTCAGAAAAATTTTGCAGATTTGTCGAAAATTTTTATATTTGATTTTAAACACTTAATAGTTTTACAAATACTAAATATTGAACCTACTTTGAAATTTATATCTGGCTATGACCTTGGATATATTAAAGGCAAAAATTTTAAAATTGTTTATGAATTACACGAGCAAAAAGCATATGAAGTACTTTATTCCTTAGACTGAATTACTGTTGGGTCTCATTGTGAGCATGAATTGACAAATGTGCCAAATTGCATGACAGTTTTCTAATGAAAATTTCTCACTTTCGATTACTTACTAAATTATTCTTCCAATTCAACCATTTAAACATCATTAATTACTAAATGTTCAGAAAGTCGAGCGAAGACAATTCAGATTTTTTAATTATGAAATTACAAGAACTGAAAATGACGTAAGTGGCTTTAAGTAGAGGTTAAAGAAATAAATACAATACAAATTCATTGGAATGTCAATATGAAATACACACATCCTATAAATACGTATTCATAAACATGGGTTCCCTAAGAATTACACACTCACATAATATACATGCACTAGACAAACACGTTGTGCACTTGGGGCTTGTGAATTTTCTGTGAATGAAAGACTATATTTCAGAGGTTTAAAATTTTTTTTTTACAGAATATTTTGGAAGATTACAGGTCTGTTAAACCCAGTATCAACTTCAGTTTCATCAGAAAACACATCTTAAATAACAGCTGACAACATAAAAAATCACAGCACAAATGATGTCATAGTAATAACATACAGCAGTAGGCTGCAATTCAATGGTAGAGATTTAGTCAAGCAGAATTTTCTATTCCATAAAGTATTAGTGAGAAACTCACCTCAGTGCTAAGAACGGGACTCCTTTTATAGCCTGCCATTAATCCAGAATTTTACAGTAAATTCCATAATAATCGATTTAGAGCTTAGACAATCAGTATATCGATAATAAAGATCGCCAAAAAGTCATCAAGGAGTGATGAAGTCAAAAAATTCGCTGTCAAGTCCATTACTTGCCCTGATAAAGCGGGTTTCTAAAGGAGCTTTTTTAACCTGAGAAACAAGCTAGAAATGCGGAAAACTGGCATTTTATAACCTGACTAAGCTTCTTAGAAAGAAATTACATAAAAATAACTAGTACTATTTAGGAATTCATAAAACTATGTTTACATCTATGGATAACACACGATTTTTATTGATCTATTATTACACAAATATATTCATTATGCATGCATATTATATTTATAAATAAAACCACATACATAACCTGCAAAAAGAAGTGATCTCTCATAAAAAAACAATTCTATTGTAAAAGTCACCTTGCCCAGCAAAAACTCTTACCTTTCTTAGGCAGCCAAAAAAAGGATTGATATCAAATTTTGCCACCACTATTGATTCCCGAGAACTCAGTGACTTACTAAACAAAGATCTGCCAATAACTCTGCATGTATCTTTCTAATAAATCCTAATCTCTTTTAACATTATTTGTTATCTGTGTTAGTTTTTTGGCTGCATTATAAAGTTATAAATTAAAGTATTTTTACGGCGGGGTGCATCCCCTATGTAGAAGTTTTAATTAATAAAAATTTAGTTAGTAAAGATTAAAATATTATTACACACCCAGATGTAAAAATACTTTAAATTATTACTTTATAATGCAGCCAAAAAACTAACACGATAACAAAGAATGTTGAAAGAGATTAGGATTTATTTGAAAGATACATGTAGAGTTATTGGCCGATCTTCATTAAGTAAGGTAATGAGTTCTCGGGAATCAACAGCGGCGGTGAAATTTGATATCAATCCTTTTTTTGACTGCCTAAGAAAAGTAAGAATTTTTGCTGGCTTTTACAACAGTATTGTTTTTTATGAGGTCATTTTGTTTCTATGTGCTTTCTTTATCTCAGGTATTCAAACTTGGTTTATAACTGTCTGTCAGGATAAGCATTTCTCTCTACGATTTTCTTCCTGAATTTGGGGGGAGTACGTTTTGTTTTTTTCTTGGAATTGTAGCTGCAGGGTTGCGTGTCCCCTTCTTTCTGTGACGTTAGTATGACATCAGGTTCCTCGCTTCGTATCAGGATCCTGTCCTGTTGTTATGGGCTGTTCCACTGTTGCATAGTATGTGCCCCACATGGTTGAAGTTTAAGGTCATTGGCTTATGGTTGTTGTAATTTTGTGTTTGGGGTTGTTGGACGGTTTTGTTTTCATCCCCCCCCCCCCCTTGGCTGCGATATATATGCAACTCCGGTTTTATGTAGGGGTTTGATTTTCTTAGGACTAGATCTGCTTGCTTTGTTGTTTGAAAATAAGAGTGATCATCTGTCTTTTTCTCTCTTAGGCTTGCTTTGCTGTTCGAATATTACAACTGGTCTTCTCTCTTCAGCCTTGTTTTGCTGTTCGAATATTACAACTGGTCTTCTCTCTTTGGCCTTGCTTTGCTGTTAGAATTACACAGCTAGTTGTGAGATGTAAACTTGACTTGGAATATCGACAACAATGAAGGTCTTTTGGAGTCCTGACTGCCGGTGATCGTTGGAGAGAAGTATGGACTTACAGCGGAGTTTTTCATCGAAATTGTGCTCCGGTAATGTGGTATCTTGATCGGGGACCCTTGCTCTGTGAGA
>OZ005648.1:112286084-112372084 GCA_963930645.1 Salticus scenicus | reverse complement strand
CTTCCAGATTTTAAAGTCTTTATTTCCTCTCCAAATTCATGTCTTTGAACCAACTTCACAATAATTTTAGCTGCCTCATCAAGTTCTTGTATAGTTAAAAAGCCAGTATTTCGCACAGATCGACATTTAGTATTTTTTATGAATCTAAGACACCAGGCTGTAACACGTCTTAATTTAGACCAAGATGAAAACTTATATAATAATTCAAATTCATTATTGCCATGAGTTAAAGAGCAAACAGTAGTTTTCCGTTGTTCTCTCAAAATCTCTTCTTCAGGTATTTTCGCTTCATTTTCAGGTAGTGGTGTCGATAAGTGCTCTTCTTTCAACCAAATTGGTCCCTTTAACCATTCTTCATTCTTCAACAATTCAGCTGCTGTGCAACCACGAGATAGCACATCAGCGGGATTTTTAACCCCTGGACAAAATCTCCACTGAGACGGGGCTACTAATCGTTGAATTTCACGCACTCTGTTCTCTACAAAGGGCTTCCAGTTACTAGCACTTCCTTTGACCCAATAAAGGGTAATTTGGGAATCACAGAAGCATAGTATGTTTTTGACGGGAATTTAAAATAGCCGCCCAAGATAATGATCTACTCGAGCAGCTGTTAAGGCTCCCATCAATTCAAGTCGAGGCAAAGTAAGTTTTTTGAGAGGAGCTACTCTTGTCTTTGACATAATAAATGAAGTTTCTCGGGAACAAGGATCACGAAAATAAGCTACTGTACCATATCCCTTCAAACTGGCATCGCAGAAAACACAAATTTGAATAGCTTCAGGAGTTAATTTTTCAAAATTCGTAAAATATTTTCTAGGCACTTCAAAATTTTCTAAATCCTGTATTTCACTATGCCATTTCTTAAATTTTTGTGTTAAAGCATCGGGTAAAGCAGAATCCCAATCAACACCCTGCTCCCATAATTCTTGCATTAGAAATTTAACTCTTATTATAAAAGGGGAAATAAACCCTACAGGGTCATACACCTTTGCTACAGCTTGTAAAACAATTCTCTTAGTGATAATTTCATTATCAAACCCTTCTAACAGAGATTGAAAGTCTATTCTTAACGTGTCATTATTAGTTGACCACATTATTCCCAATACCTTAGAGATATTTCCCTCATTTATTTCTTCATCAACGTTTATTCCATGTTTTTCCCACAATTTGCTTAATTCGTAAGAATTACTTTTAAATTTTCTTAATGTCATATTGGCATCTTTAAGTATTTTCACAGCACCAGACGATTAAATAAATGCTTCATTTACAGAATTAGCGCCATGAAAGAGATCATCAACATATAAGGAAGTATCAAGCATATTAACAACTTTCTCAAACAAGTCTTTATATCCTTTTATATGATGTTTAATGGTAGCTGAGAGCAAAAAGGGTGATGTTGTAACACCAAAAGTTACACAAGTCATGCGGAAAATCTTTAATAGAGGAATTTTACTATTTATATCCTCAAACCATAGAAATCTCAAAAAGTTTCTATCATTTTCTGCAACCTGTATTTGCAGAAAAGCCTTTTCAATGTCACAAACAAAGGCAATTTTATGAAGGCGGAATTTCAAAATAATATCCAAAATATTAGGATTTAAATTGGGGCCTGCAAATAAACATTCATTTAAAGATTTTGCTTCCTTTTCTTTGGAAGAAGCATCAAACACTATTCTGACCTTTGTAGTGGACTTATCTGTTCTTATCATCGGTCTGTGGGGCATATAATATACACCAGTTTCATTTTTGTTTAATTCACACTCCTCTATTATACCCATTTTCTTTTGTTCCTCAAGAATTTTTTCATATTCATTTTTAAGCCATTCATTTTTAGACAGTTTTGTTCTCAAACCCCAAAGTCTATTTTTGGCTATTTCTATATTGGATTTTAATTCATTTTTATTTTCCTTCCACAAAAATTGAATTTCATATCTTCCCTTAACAAAATTTAAACTTTCATTAAAAGAATTAATAATTTCTGTATCTCTCTGTGACAGAGAATCATTCTTACTGTCACATATTCCAAGTGATTCTAAATCCCAAAAACGCTGCAAATCAAAACTGTCAAATTTATTGACAGATACAAAATGCGAATTAATTACCTCTGTACTATTATTATTCAATTTCCCCACTACAGTATATCCGAAAATAGTATTAGCAACATATAAATTATCACTAATTTTTTCAATGATACCTCTCTGTATTTTCCAAAAATAATCCGCTCCTAGTAATATTAATTTTGGAATCACTTAATGAATTGTCTGCCAATTTCCAGTTTTTATTTTTAATATAACTTTCAATTTCTGGTTCGCCCCTTGGGCTTTTCAAGGGAGTCGCGGTTATTAAGTCTGTAACTAATACTTCAACATGAATGAGCCGACGAGGATTTATTTTGCTACGCAGTTCAATATTAAAAACTTCAAATTCCTCTTCTTTACCTTTATTTATGCCAAAGGCAAAAACAGTTAGCTTTTCTTTTCTTACACGGGTTAATTTTAATTCGTGAGCCAATTCTTTAGTAATAAAACTTTTTTCACTTCCGGAATCCAATAAGAGTCTGACAGTTTTTGATCTAGAATTAGATTGTGCTATAACGCAACATGTTTGCAATAACGCTGCCTGATTACTATTTTTCAAATGTGAATTCAATACTATAGTGTTCTCTACTACTTCTGGTTTCAAGTTTTTTGAAAAACAAAATAATTTGTTATGATCTGTTGCTTTACATTTTTCGCAAGGCTGCGATTTCACTCTGCACTGTGATGACAGATGAGATTTTAGAAAGCATTTATAACACCTGCCATCCTTCTTTAATTTTAACCTTTTCTCAACATCAGTTAAATTATTACATTCAAGAGAAGGATGATCATAATTCTTGCAAAATATGCATATATTTTTTACACCTACATTCAATGAATTCATTTTATATGAAAATTTTCTGTCATTAATTTCGGCTTTATTTTTATTTACAATTACCGAAGCATTTTTATAATTAATCATACTAAGTGATTTTTCACGTGATTCAAGTTCTATTTTAAGAAAATTAATTAAGTCTGTCACATCAGACTCATCCTTCCTTTTATCACTTTGCCTGTAATATTCAACTACTAGATCGTTTGGCAATAATTTTAATAAAATTGGATTCAGTAAATGACCATATTGGCCTTTTGTCACCCCTAAATTAGATCAACTGCGAATATTTACTTCACAAACGTCATATAGCTTTCGCAACGCAGTTATATTTGATGAACTTCTCACACTTTCTAAATTTAGTAATTTATTCATATGAGCATTAATAATAATATCCTTTTGCCCAAAACGTGACTTTAGCATCTCTATGCAATTATCATAATTTTGCTCCGTAAGTGAAAACCCTTCAATAACATTGTACTCTTTGTCAGTTAAAAGCGTTTTCAGGTAAGTAAATTTTTCAATTTTTGAAAGATTTTCATTTAAATGGATTGAATTTTCGAAACAATCGAAAAATTCGTTCCATTTTTCTATTTGGCCACTAAATCGTGGTAAGGACATCTTAGGGAGTCTTATGGCGGAAGTTTTTGTTTGGGTTTCACTGACAGAACAATTTGAACCATTCTCTTCTATATTATTACATCTTTTTAATCTCAACTTAATTTTGCATTTGGCAGAAATTATTTGCTCGACGTATTTATCGCTGGTCGCGATATCTTTTTCATACTCTTTAATATCTACTATTAAATTTTCGATTTCTTCATTTAAATTTTTTAATGCAATTTCTCTTTCACATATCATTTCCTGAATTTCAATAATTTCGTCTGATTTTGTATTTTCTATATCATCTAATAATAAATTCTCTAATTTATTAATTAGTTTTGTAACATTAGAGCGTTCCGTAGAACGCTTAGCTTTTAATTTCTCTATATTCATAGCGAGCAAATAATCAAGTAAAAAAGAAAACAAAATAATTCAAATAATTGAAAATTTCTAATTTGATTTAATCAATGTTATAAATAGTAATAAAATTTTGCTTACCTGGTTCAATATCCAGGCAGCTTTCGAAATATGATGCATCCACATTTCGAGTCATTATTGTTTTTCAGTTTCGTTTTCACATTTCGTAATCCAAATAAATTAAATATCCAAGTGTAATTTCAATATCGGGATTTCACTTATCCCGGGTTTCGGCACCATGAAAAGATACTGCGCCATGAAAAAATTTGTACCATGAAAAAATGCAGAATTATATAATCATAAAAACACTGCAATATCTATAAATCTGTAATTCAAGTTTTCAATTTCAGTCATAGAATCTAGTCAGGTTGGGAGAGCTTATGTACTTTATTGCAGAAATTAAACACACAAATAAAATTACTATTTGCAGTATTTTTAAGAAGAATTCACAATTATAAATTAATTCAGTAATTATTCAGGTGATAATATTGTTTCTCCATAAAGGAGCCAAGATCAAGATATGCAAATCATAACTTTTCATGTTCAAGAGAAAAGAAAATGCTTCCTGTTTAAGACAGGCCGAGAAACTAAACTAAAAAGAAGTAACATTCTCAAAGAGAGAAAAAAATCACCTCTCATTTGGCAAAGAGCCAACTACGAGTCGGGAGGGAAAGCATGAAACGAAACCAAAAGCTACGTTCAAACAGTGACAAAAATTCAATAGCCGCCAAGGGAGAGATTCAATAAAATTGTGCAGCACGGTAATATTTACATAGTATTTATTTATTTTTTTATATACCAATCACTACGCTAATTTATAATACAAATATACGAGCTGCTGTGTGTGACTGTACCTGCACGCTGTCCGGCAGAAATATTTGTTTAAGTTAAATTAATATTTAAATAAATAAATAAAAATAAGAATAAGAACACGTTTAATGGGAAATATATATAACCATAAAAATATTAGTTGCCTAAAATACGGCAGAAATAGTGCTCATAGTATATTGTTATTAGGGATTAGTTATTTGCCCTGCATCATTAGCACTGTTGCAATGAAATCAGTTTTACAGGCGAAGTGAAAATAAAAGGGCAGTTCATTCATTCACTTTCAGTTGTGTCAGCCTTGGCGACAAACTTGGTGAGTGGGTGACCAAATTTGGTGAGAGGGCAACCAAGTGTGAGGAAAAATGGTACTTAAGAATTCGTAAAGTTTCGAAGATCTCCGACACACGGGAGCACAGATCTCGAGCTTTTCGACTCTATGGAATTATTGGGGATGGGATTCTCGATGGAATCATCGCAAAAAGTTATGAATAGGAGTGAGTTGATTTATGCGAGAGAGTATGTACTCACTGCGAATCAGAGTTATTCAGGGACCTATTCTGATTGATTGCACATTAAGGATTGAGCTCTAAGTGAATGAACATTTTTCTTGAGATTGCGAAGATTTATGTTCCGGAGTATTTGATGTTGTTTGCTTTACTCCTGTGGAACAAGTGACTGTTTTTCAGAGTATACCAGAACATTCATCGAATAGTGAATTTTGCTATATGAGTAACAGCTTCAACTGTTTCCAGAATAGTCGAAGAATAAGCTTTACTATTGGACTGTTTTCGAGAATATTCGTTTTAATAATAGTTTTGTTGTATAGATTCGAGAAGCTAAAAAAAATATTTAATATCACTGAGGAGATCCCATACTAAAGCTGTGGCGAAAATTGTCGCCAATCGAAATATATTTACTTAAACGTTTCAATTATTCAATTAAAAAGAAATCATTTTAATATAGTGACCAGCGAAGCGGGCAAAGCCTGCTAGTAGTAATAATAATGTAATGTCTTAAATCTAAACAAATAGACAATAAAAAATAAATAAATAAATAAAACTGTAAATAATTTATGTAAATGATCTATAATAGTACTAAAAATGTATTTTGAAAATATAAATGTTTTCACTAAATTTCAACATGAAATGTCGAATAAAAAACTATTCTGATGCCCAATCGTTATTTGCTACTGCTTAGCTTCCCCGTGACCAATCACAGGGGATTATTCCATCATTATTTACGAACTATGTAGGTATACGCAAGCGAAGTGTGACATCACTGACCGTCCGCGGATGCAAGAAAATGATTTCCTATGTTAATCGCCCATTGAAATTTTTGTAAAAAATTATTAAAAATCGAGGAAAATTATTTCCCGATTTTAATCCCCATATTTGGGTATTATATGTATTATTTATCATGTGCATGCGTTAGATTGAGTTATTTTGCTGTCAAATTGACAAAATTTTTATTTTAAATTTCAAAACTCTGTTATCCTTGGCGTTTTTGTAATTGGCGATCAAAAACGTAATACGAAAATATACATGCCAGATGTATATTTTCGTAATATGTATTGTACGAAATATTGTTTCATATTATTCATTACTCGCTTAATATAAGTTGTTAAAATAACCATTATTTTTTGAAAGGAATTAAATTATGTTCGCCAGATAATTTGGTGATTTTTTTTCTGCCAAGGATGACCGATATCAAATATATTCCGCTGCAACATATTAGTATCTTATATCAGACACTTTATTTAGACATTTGAAAACAAATTTGACTTCAAATTATGGTAGAGTATTTATCATTTTCCTTTTAATTAGTATATTAGTTGGATATTTATTGTGTAAATATCATCCTTTGAAATGAAATGTTTATGTTTTGGAAGTTTGCCATTTTTTTTTCTAGAGTTTTGAAATTTAATATTCAAATTTTATCAATTTTAGAACAAAAACAACTTAATTTAACGCATGCACATGATAACTAATACATATCTATACCTAAATATGGGGATTAAAATCGGGAAATAATTTTCCTCGATTTTTAATAATTTTTTACAAAAAATCCAATGGGCGTTTAACATAGGAAATATTTTTCTTGCATCCACGAACGGCTAGTGACGTCATCACTTCGTTTGCGTATTGTGAACTTGCGGCCGGTGCCATAGAATTATAATAAAGGAAGAAGGAGCATACGTGTTTTGGTTTCCGTTTGTAAAATCCAGGAATGCCGGGTATTTTCATCTGATTGGTTGGCGACTAGTTGGCGAGATTTTTGAATCTCTCGTCTCTCTCTCAATCAGTCTGCGAGGCAGCACTCACAACAAACAGCGATAAATGCGCTGAGGATGGGTGCCCTACTTCAAGTTTGAGAGGAGCAAAAGTAGCTTTCGCTGGCATTTCACTAGAAGGGGTTTGTAAGCATTAGAGTATTGGCGTGCTCCTTCTTCCTTTATTATTATTCTATGGCCGGCGCATCATCGCCATTTTTTGCCTTGTAAGAGGACAGCATTTCCTCTTGGCGATCTTATCGCTTCACTGGCGGTTTTAAGAAATTTTCATCTAAAAACAAAATTGGCCAAGAATGATAAGCAACACAAGTAATCTGTTTCTGTTTCTTAAATAATTCATAACATTTGAAAGGGAAAAAAAAAAAAAAAGACCATACCAATTAAAATTGGAAAGTTTTTTTCATTAATTTTCTTTTCTCTTCCTCGGATATATATGATGGAGAAAGTATTGTTTTTAAGTTAAATTCTCAAAATTGAGTTTTTGTCACATTTACACGTTTTAAAGTCTTCTGAATCCGAAAATCATGTTTTTAGCGGTTAGTCTGTGTGAAGAACAAGTAGTAGCAGAAAGTCTAAAACCGGTATTCTCAATGTGTATCATATAGGGTGCGCGGGAAAAATGAAAAAAAAAAGAAACAACATAATTAAATTTGAATTTGAGTTGGTAATTTAAGGATGCCACTGATACAGCAACTTAAAAAAAAAAAAAAAAAACTATGTTCTAATAATTGCCTACTCATACACAGACGAGTTTTTACATTCTAAAGGGGTTTAGCGACTTCTCTAACTGTTGCCGGCATTATCGTTGAAAGAAATAGTTTGTTCCTTCGGTGCAACTTGCACATTAGTCCCGTCAGGTACAACTTTTTTTTTTCTTTATTCAACAGTATTACATACTACAGTAGAACTTGGATAATTCGAAGTTGAAGGGACCAGAGAAAATTTCGATATATCCAAAAATTCGAATTGCATATACTATTTTGTCAAAAAGAAGAGATAAATTAAAAATATAAAACTCTATGATCAAAGATTTAACACATAAACTTTATATCTAAAAATACTGCATCATTAACCCCCTCCCATTAAATGAATACTTTTTTACGATCTTAATTATTCAACACTTTTAAAATAGTCAGATATTTTTGATTGCTTCTTTAAGTACAATCTTTGTGTCATAGCAAGAGTTCAATAACTTTACAGAAAGGCCACTCAATTTTCTTGATGTTTTCACTGGATACTATAACGATATCACCAATTTGGATGGGTCGTTGATTTTTTGTAAATTTCGAAGATTGCCTTAAATGCCCCAAATATTCAATTCGAAACCTTTTTCGTAAATCTTCTTTTATTCGCTGTCTATAGGCATATCTTTTATTGAGAGATGATGAATCTAAGACATCAAGATCGGGAATGCCTGATTCTTTAATATCCCGTAAAAACACAGCAGGAGTAAGTGGAGTTAGATCATTAACATCTTCGGAGAGGTAAGTTAAAGGACGTTGGTTAACAATGCCTTCAGTATCACAAATAACAGTATTCATTTCTTCTAAATTCAACGAACTTCTTCCTAAGACTTTTCGAAGAATTCCCTTGATTATACCAATCAAACGTTCCCACCACCCACCCCACCACGGTGCAGATGGAGGGTTGAACTTCCAAATGATCTTCTGAGCTTCACTGTATTGATAAATCGTATCCCAATTGATTTTCTTAAGTAAATTTTCCGCACCAACGAAATTCGAGCCATTATCACAGTAAATTATTGTGGGTCTTCCTCTTCGAGCTATGAATCTTCGGAGAGCCTGTAGAAAATTTTCAATCGACATGGATGTAGTTATCTCTAAATGCAAGGCTCGGTAGAAGGCACAAGTGAAGATGACTATCCAGACTTTTTGACCTCCTCGAAGAATTAGAGGACCGACATAATCAATTCCTATAACCTCAAACACTGCTGCTTCCTTCATTCTGTCAACTGGGAGAGGTGCTTCTATGATGGTCATTGGTCTAGCATCATATCTTTTGCAGCGTACACAATTTCTGATAACTTTTCTTACTGTCTTCCGATACTTTAAGATCCAAAAATCTTCTCTTAAATTATTCATGAGGATCTGGACACCAGAATGATTCAAATTTAAATGTCTGGTTCATATGAGTTTTTCTACCACTGGATGATTGGATGGCAATATTATCGGATATCGGAAACTTTGTGTATCTTCTCTCATGATGATTCTAGTCTTCATTTTCATAAGTTCATTCGTATCCATAAAACAGTTAAGGGATTTCAGGCGTTTATCTTCAGGACCCGAGAATGATTCTTTTTGTACATTTTTCAACATAACAGTTTCAGCGTCATTTATATCTTCTGAAGTTAAGAATCCAAAAATTCGATGTGAAAGTTCAACTTTACAATTATTAAAAAATCTGTAAATCCAAGTAGTGATTCTTAACAATTTATTGTATGACGAAATACGGTTATAAAGCTTCTCATTTGAATCTTCATGATTTGTAGCACTAATTACTGTTTTCTTCTTCTCGGAGTACACTATATCGAAGTCAGGAAGGGCATTAGATCTCGGCCATTCTTGTCTTGGCTTCCTCAACCATTGCACACCTTCCCACCACTTGGATTTAATCAATGTTTGAACACTGCAGCCGCGAGATGGTGAATTTTTCCATCCAGTGCTTCGGTCAGTTGCTGCATTGAAAGACCCTGGTACGTGGTGCCAATTTTCAAGCTCTGTCAGAGATCTAATTTCTTTAACTCTGTTTAAAACGAAAGGCGCCCAGTTTTCACTTCCCTTTATCCAATATAGTGCATTTGCGGAGTCGGACCAGAAAAATTTCGAGATATTCTTTATTCGGAGATCATTCACCACAGTCTCAGCTAATCTCGCTCCTATGCAGCAGGCAAGGAGTTCCAATCTTGGAATAGAAGTAGTTTTCATAGGAGCAACTCTGCTTCTAGCATGTACAAGTTGACAAGACACTGAACTTCCAGTTTCACTTCTTAAGAATATGCAGGTAGCGTTTGCACTCTTGCTTGCATCGCAGAAAATATGTAAACTTAAATTTTCTGGTGCCTCATGATTCAGAGTGAGGCATCTTGGGATTTTGACATCTTTCAATTTAGGAACTTCTTTTTGCCACTGCTCAAACTTCTTGGTAATTTTTTCAGGCAATTCTGCATCCCATGATACTTTCAATTTCCAGCACTCTTGCAGGAGAATCTTCGGCCCTAAGGTAACCGGACATGTGAAGCCAAGGGGATCAAATATTCTATGTACCGCACTCAGTATTTTCCTTTTCGTTGCAGGGGTACTATCTTCTAAAGTAGCTCGTAAATCTACAGACAAGGTATCATCTTTAAGTTCCATGACAATCCCAGGACTGGAATACATCTTTCTTCTGATGGACTGGGGAAATTGTACTCCCACCCTCGAAGCTCAAATTTAGCATCACTGAGAATTAACTTGGATTCTTCGACAAATTTCACGAGGTCTTCATAGTTTTCAACGCTGGTGATACAGTTGTCCACATAAAATGATTCTAACAACTTGGTAGCTGTTTCTTCAAAATTATCGGAAACATTTTTCAGATGATATCGAAGAGTAGCACCGAGTAGGTATGGCGAACAAGAAAGTCCAAAAACAACCGTACGATGTTGAAAAACTTTAGGTTTCGTGGGATCACCTTCCTCCCACCATAAGAATTTCAGAAATGGCCTATCAAGTTTACTAAGTCCAATTTGTAAGAAAGCTCTTCGGATATCAGCAATTACTCCTATTTTCTTTAATCGAAACTTATTCAAGATTGCTGGAATCAGTTCGACGGTGTTAGGTCCTTTCTCTAAACAATCATTGATTGAAGGTGAATTTTTCTCTTTGGTAGAACCATCAAAAACAGGCCTAACTCTGGTAAAAGAATTTTCTTTTATTACGGCCCTGTGGGGCAAATAATGTTCACTTTCATCATTATCCAGAATTTTAACTTCTTCTATAACACCTTCTTGAATCCATTCTGTTAATACTGTTTCATAAGCTTCTAATGTCCCTTTTTTCTTGAGCGAATCTATACAACCTTTTAATCTTCGTTTTGCAATATTTTTACAAGTGGGTAAAGGAGGATGGCCTTGGATCCATGGGAGATTCACTTCATATCTCCCTTCAGCGTAACGTTTGATACTTCTATTAAAATGCTCTTCGGCTGCTATTTCAAGTTCCTTTCGGCTATTCTTCTCTCCTGGATCCAGAATCCCAAGCACATCAAGTCGCCATAAATCAGAAATTTTCGTGTCATTTACATGTAATGACATAACGCTACTTGTACTATCTGAAACTTTCTGTCCGATTTTTCCCATTAGCGTCCATCCAAGGCGGGTTTCTATTAAGACTAAACCAGATTTTAATGGTTTTATATTTCCAGTGTATAGTTTTCCAATGACATCAGCTCCAATTAAGCCATGGATTTCATTCGGGGAAAATTCGTACAATAAATCAACATGACAATTCAGGTCAGACAAATGAATTTTATGCTTAATTTCGTTTAGAAATGAACCATAGGGAATTTTTGGTATTTCAGAACAAATTTTGTCTTGATTTAACACTTCAAGACTGCAACGATAATTATCATTATAGTCACTCAGACCGATTATATATTTCTTATGGGGTATTACAGTTTCTACTCCACCGAATAAGCTATTTGTCAAATCTTCTTTACCTATGCATTCATATTCCATTTCATTTAATGCAAAAGTTGACAAATAAGACTTGCCAGAATCAAATAATATCCTGATGTATTTTATTTCCCTTTCTAAGACGAACAATCAGAGTTTGCAAAAGATCTTGTCGAGCACTGGTTTTATTTGCTAGAACAGTGTCTTTCTTATTTTCAGCATTTAAATTTTCAAATTACTGAAATTTAATTCGATGTTCTTGGTCGCTTTTCCCAGGGCACATTATCTTGAAATGAAATTTTCCGCAATCACAGGCCGGTATCTTCGCTTTGCAAAATCGGGATAAATGTTTCTTTGCAGCTAAACATTTAAAACAAGCACCTTTTTTCATCAATATTTGCTTTTTATCATCATAGGATAAACTATCAGCATTTTTACATTCACTGCTTACATGTGATTTATTGCAAAAAATACACATTTCTTTTTTCACTTCAGAAGAATTATATAATTCAGCTGCGGTAGGAATAATTCTTTCACGTCGAATGGGTGGCAAATAAGTACTTTTATTCACATTTTCAAAATTAAATCCACTACGAGCAAGTTTCACTTTTTCTTCACTTTCAATTTCATGCCGCAAAAAGTTCATCAAACAATCTAATTTGTTATCTGATTTCAATTCGTCATCATTTTCCTGTTTTGCGTAGTTCAAGGTCGAACTCAAATTTCTTTCCCATATTTTAAAAATATCTACAGGTAAGCAAGATTCAATTAATGGGTATAAAATTTATGAATAATTTTCACTTGAAACACCTAGCATTTTCAATGACCGTAAATATGTTTCAATTTTATCGTACAATTTAAAAAGTGGCATTTTTGGACCTTTACTTATAACATTATTCATAAGTAACGCAAGAACTTCTCGTATATAAACTTCAATGGACTTTATGCATCACGCGTCACTGCGGGTATATAAAAGTCTCTACGCCAATCACTGAGCTGGAAATTTTTGTTTACTGCTGTATTAGCCAATACCAGTCGCTGAGAAAGGTAAATACCCGCAGCCGTTGCCACGTGTGCATAAAGTCCATTAACATATCTGTACGCCCAAAACGACTTTTAAGACATTCTATTACATTTTTGTAACTATCTTTTGTGGCGGGATACGATTCAACAATTTCCCGTGCCCTTGAGCCTTTTATTGTGGCCTGCAACAAATACTGATATTTATCTTCATTTGGTATTTCTTCATCGTTGTGTATTTTCTCAAATTGTGCCCAGAATGGCAACCATTCTTTTATTTCACCCCCGAACAATTTAAATTCTATTTCAGGAAGTTTGAATTTTCGTTTCATTATATTTTCATTTGATTGAAAACTGTTTTCAATTTCAGAATTTTTCAAAAGTTTTTCAACTTTTGTTCTTAATTTAATAAATTTTTCTTCATAAGAACTAAAGCCTTCATACTCTTTATCATAATTATCTTGTGTACACTTATCATCTTTAACAAGAACATCTAATATTTCTTTTTCTTTTGGACATAACATTGCCCATTTTTCATTTAATTGAGCATATAAAACTTCAATTTCTTCTATATTCTTATCTTCCTCTATTAAATTATTCTCCAATAAATTAGCGATACGTCTAAACGCACTTCTTAAAGGTGTTCTTTCTTCTTTAGCTAATTTTTCCATTATAATCCTAGGTAAACAGATCCCGGCAGGGATGCCAATAAATATCGAATTCAAACTTTAAGAATAACTATATTCGATATCTATATACTAAATTTTAAATAAATTAGTATTCAACAAAATTGATTCTACAAATCTTCATCTAATCAAAAATTTCGTAATAAAAACAAATAGAATCATTTATGTTTCATTTCAATAATAAAAGGTAAGAAAAACTTACCTTCCTTCAACTATATTGTTCGAGGGATGAAATATTCGTTCTTAATTGAATAAATAGTGAAGTCTTTCACTAATGGAATAGTTATTTTCTTTAAATCAACACATTTAATCTGGTAAATACACAATCACAAATTATTAAAGACATAATACTGATAAATTACATAAATACTTAACGCGCGCTAACAATACACAATATTTACATTTTGTGAACTTAGAACATTTTTTTTTTCTTGCTATCGAACGCACAATTCCTCCCGTACGCGCAGGCGCAGACGATCGGATTACAAAGAGTTGAAGTGAAAGTAGCGATTTTCGCAACAACTGTTGCCATTTGCAACATAATCTACTGAAAGGATAATTAAATAAAACAAAGATAATAATTAGGTAGAGGATCCCACACAGCACACTTCCTTGAAACAAGGTTGGCTTTCAAGTGAATTTACCATGACAGAGCAAAGTTGCTAATTCAAGGATATCTCAGACCAACTTCAAGTTTGGAAAATTACGCATGCCAAATCAAGCACATTATACACTTTTGTTAAATAAATTCTTGTTGAGTTCTGTTCTTAGTCAATCTATGAACATGATTCGACAAGAATTTATTTAACAAAACACTATTTATTGTACTTTTTTTACATAGGAATTTTTACTAGTGCTCGGATACTTTTGCTGACGACTGTATCATGTTAAGAACATGCTTGGCAAGTAAAATTTGACTCACGTTTGCTGCATCAAATATAATTCATACTTGATGCAGCAAGTATAATTCATAGTTGGTGCATCAAGTACAATCCATGCTTGGTGCAGCAAGTATAATTCATACTTGATATGTATTACTTGATTCGTATGAGCTGTTGCAAACTTAGTGCATGTTTGATACATATTACTTGATTCATGTTTGAACTATCAAGTCTAAAGCAAGTGGGACAAGTGTAAACTAGGATTCTTGATCTTGACTTGCATTAAACTTACACGCTTGAGATGTCAAGCTCAATGCAAGTTTCGTGACTTGAGTTGTCAATGTTGATGATAGCTTAATGCAAGTTCTCTGTGCTGTCAACCTGACATCCTCCCACCTAAGTTAACATTTTATCCTAAAATTTAACACTTATATTTAGTTAAAGTCACAATTACAATAAGAAAATTATAGTTCATAAGCCCAGTCTCTTAGGCACTTTCACTGTCCTACCTGTTCTAGTCTTTTGAATCTGAGGTCAGGATTTACCACATACATATCATCAGAAATAGAATCTTTACAAATTTCATCTCCCACCTTATCAGTTGAAAATTTCTCAATAATGGGATAATTATTAGAGATTTCAAGTAGGTACAATCTTTGAATTGGCCTTAATAATTGTCCATTAGCTGTTTTAGGTTTCACAAGTTTTGAATTAATTCTTGTTAAAATTCAAAACATAAGACTATAAGATCTAACATTTTTAAATAAAAAACAATAGGGGCGGTTTTTTTTTTTTTTTGGCTTTTATTTGGGTACCGCAACTACTGCACGCCGAGAAGCGCTGACATCGAGTTTACTTTGCGACGCTTTTTTACATTGTGTGAACAAGCTTAGGGTTACACACAAACGGAACGCTTGCAAATTCGATGACGTAAATTTTGCAAGTTTTTTGCAAATACAGTCGGCAGCAAAAGTAAGAGAGCACTGGCGAGAATTCCTATGAAGAAAAAAGTACACTTAATGTAGATTTGTTAAATAAATCCTTGTCGAATCCTGTTCTTAGTCAGTCTAAGAACATGATTCGACAAGGATTTATTTAACAAAACAGTGTTAAGTGTGTTTTTTTCATATAGAAATTTTCGCTAGTGCTTGGATACTTTTGCTGCCGACTGCAGTTATACATTTGGAACGCCTGCAAACGGCTTTGCAACTGGAAGTGTTTCATTTGTATGTACCCCTTACTCTGGAAAGTTTTTATAGAAGCCCCATAAATACTTTTAAGGATCCTTAATATGATAATATTAAGATAATATTAGGATTATTAATATGATAATATTAGGATCCTATTAACAGTGGTGCATCGTTCACATGAATCCTCGTGCGTGAATCTTTACATAAAAGTCACTTTCTCCTATCCCTATCCCAACTGAGGCGTTTAAGTGCAGTCGAAATTCATCGAAGACGAATCGTACTATCGTACATGTTATTTTTATGCGTTCTGGCTGAATTTGTTAACCTATGTTGCTCTGTTTACAAAAACATTCTCTAATTAAATTACTGTATGAACCAACATAGTGTTACGTTACTTGATTCTTTGCAGTTTTAAGCTATTTCTTAATGCTATATACGATGTATTTGCTAATAAGTTATGTTTGAATAATTAAAAAAAAGAATTATCTAATCCGTGTGAAACTTAACATACAGTTTTGTGTTTGGAAAAATCTTTAAATTTCAATTTTAAACATGCCTGAAAAATGGTTTGAAAGGAACTTGCTCGTGCTCTTGTATTACATTACGGAACACTTCACAGTTTTGTCAAATCGCATTTATCTTCCAAAATTTCAGCTTACAAATAATGATTCTTCATTTTTTCAGATCCCATTCATAAGAAAGGTTAGACTTACAAATATCTTTTGTTTTTATTATGCTTTATGCATTTAATGTGTTTTTCGTATTTGGTATTTAATTTTTTCTTGTGTTTAATTATGGGTTGGGAATTAATTTTTATTGGGCTCTTTTTATTGTATTTTTCACGAAAATTTATTTAAATATGATTTCATTAGTATCAAAACTTTAAAATGCTATTCAGATTTATCAAAAATCAGTTTGTAATAAAATGTGAAAAATCGTTAATGAATAAATTCAGTCTTAGGCATTCAATCAACTATTATTCAGTTAATTAAAAGCCCAGTGTTGAAAATAAGAGGTAAAATAATATATTTAAAATTATGTATTTAGTTATGTAAGTTCAAACTTTTTCTGGGGTTCTGAATCTATTCTAGTTGTAGAATTATATTAAGGGAAAAAAAGAAAGCATAGTTTCAATAAGGGGTGTTATTTTTCTAAAATCAGGAATGAGACTTTTCAATCATTTGTAGATTGAGCTCTTTATTTATTTATGTATTTTTTAAAGTTTTTTCTGCCCCTTTCCACTGTTTTTTTTAATGTGTATTTGTTCCATCAGCTGATCAAATAAAACCATTTACCTATAGAATCTGTAAAAATCTGTATCTGAATAAACAGGTAGAATTCTGCACATGTTTGGTAAACTTGACTTGCAACCTGACCCAAACACACAACTTTTGACCCGTAACCTGCTATATTTATGTAGTAGTGTTAAATTTGTTATAAAACACTGAACTGATGTTCTGCTACTTGTTACATTGATTATAGTTATATTATTGAACAGATCTGTTAGAAAATTAAATGCTACATAAAAAATTAGGAGCATAGGATGAATAAAACTTCAGTGTACAGTATAACAAAATTTCAAGTGTATAAAACTTAGGGGGTAAAAAAAATCAACTGTTCAAAATATTTTGATAGTATTAAAAAAGGGTAAAATGAGATAGCTTGTACGTTGAATGACAATTTTTGCATATAACATTAAGTATTGATGTTTATACCACCAGTAGCCAAATTTTCTGTACATATCAGCAGAAAAACAATTCATCCATGATCTAGGAACAGCAGACCAAAATTGGTATCACAAGATGTATTAGCAATTCATAAAAAAGAAATTATAAAAAATTTCCTCCACAAAGAAAATAAAGTAAGAATATACATATACAAAAAAAATGCACAACTTTAGTATGGTACCCCCTTAGTGACTTTAAATATTTTTTGCCATTTTGGTGATGAATTAAAATGTTTATCACAACTGCATAAGTAAAGACCTTAGCGGGAAGCATACATGCTACTTTGGTGCCAAATTTCAAATTTCCCTAAGGGGTCCTATACTAAAGCTGTGCTAAAAAATCTAACGACATTGACTCAATTTTTTTTTTTTTTTATGTCTGGCATTTCTTTTTGAGCTGTTAATCTGCAGAGTTTAAGTCTGCAGCACTTGTTGCCATGCTACAGTATTTCTGCTACTGGAATATTTATGTAATTTTGTAATTAACAGGGTCTGACAAATCCTGGGTGCAGACTGACCAAAACATTTCATGCATTTACAATATTTTTATTCTACGGTGTGGGACCAAAAAAAAAGAAAAGAAAAAAAGCCACATTTGGATATTTTCTTTTTCTCTTTCTGCAACTGCCAATTTTATTGCTTTAAAAGCAAATTTTCAAACAGATTTTATTACGTTGTTCTCCACATACACTTTAGGATTGAACCAAGTACAGGGTGGTCAGAAAAACATGATAGAAAGTAAACGATCGTTGTGGAAAAAAAGCAACATGCAAGAACATGAAACATATTTTATTGAATAAAGATATGAATGACATTTAATATACAAGATGCTTAAAATGTCTACCGTCCCCGACTATAGTGTTATAAAACCAGTTCCGAAACTCTATCATAATGCGCTGGAGTGTGTCGTAATCAAGTGCATCAATCTCACTTCTGATAGCCAATTTTAGGTCCTCCAGTGAATCAGGGCTATTCCTATAGATTCTAACCTTGATGTAACCCCATAAGAATAAGTCACACGGATTTGGGTCCAGACTGTATAGGGTCGCTCTATCCCGTGCCCCGTGAATTTCTCTTCATCCAATGCAATCAAACGCTCACCAAACGTCGTTTCAAGCCACATGAAGACGTCAGAAGTTTTTTGGGGACGAGTCCCATCTGGCTTGAACCAGTACCGGCGTATCCTGTTGAGATGGCCCGCATCAGGGCCAAAGTGACGCTTTAGCAACTCTCAATACTTCACTCCTGTGACCACACCATCAATAAATATCGGACCAATTATCTGCTTTGACAATATGGCACACCACACAATGACCCTTTGTGGATGCAGTGAAGAGATGGCGCTGAGATGAGGATTTTCCGTATCTCAGTGGCGCCAGTTTTGTTTGTTCATGAAACCATTCAACTGAAAATGGGTCTCATCACTGAACCAGATCTTGTATTCAATGATGGAACCATTTTTAAGTTCCTCGATTATGTGGTTTGCGAAATCTCTCTGCTACACAGTATCCCCCCCCCCCCCCTTTAGCAGCTGTCATATTTGGATCTTGTATTGACACAATCCTACTGCTTTCATTAGCCTTTGTAATGATGTTTTGGATATGCTTAATTGTTGAGCCACCTGTCGAGTGGAAGTGGTTGGCTGATCCTCAAAGTATGTGCGCACAGGCTCCCTGATGTCGTCAGTAACAACTGCTGATTTTCGTCCCGATGCATTTCTTTTTGCATCCTAAACACTCCCTGTAGATTCATATCTGTCCATCAACCTGTAAACAATGAAAATCAGTGGGAGATTAGGACCATTACATCAGTCATCTGATGGCTTAAAAATCACTGCGACTTTAGAGTGCTATAACTTACTGCGCGATTATCTCTTCACTAAGCGTCTTTTTTGTTTTTTGAACTCTGAATGAATGCCCGTCGAACGGGGACATTACATCGGTTATTCTCATAAAATTTTCTTACAATATACAATCGATCTTAAAAGGTTTGTGATTCTATATTGCTTATTCTTTATTTCCGGTAATTAAGCGTTCAACTGAAATGTCACTATGTGTGCTATTATAATATGGAAGAATTATATTTGCATCAATACATTTGAAATCAGAAACTTAAAATACTTTCTAGTTTCTATCATGTTTTTCGGGCCACCCTGTATTAAAAATAAAGTGCAATTGTTAGAAAAATTGTAATTTTAGGACATATTTCAAAAATAGCAAGGATAAGACAATTAATGATGTCTACAAAAAATATTAATTTTAGAATGAAAATTAAAAAATATTTTAATATGCGAAATGACAAAATAATTAAATGTTAATGAAATATTAGTGAGATGGTTTTCAGAAAGATATAAAATTTTTTGGTTGTTTGCACTGGAAATTTAGCTTTAGGCAGCAATACTACTCATGCAAGTGAGATGACTACAAATTAAACAGCCAGTGTTTAAAAAATCGGTTTTTATTACTTTTGGAATATAAAAGGGATTCAGAAAAAAGTGTTTAGCAACACAATTTCTTTAAATGCAGTGTAACGGCGATTAAACAAAGCAGATTTAAATGCCAGAAAATCTGCAAAAAATCCATTCTTAACGAAAAGAATTAAGAAAGCCTTCATGGACTAAAAAAAAAAATCAAAAAATGATCACTTAATTATTGGGTTGAAGTGGTTTTCTCTAATGAGTCAAGTTTAACTTATTTTAAGCTGACGGAAACAAGCAGATCTGATGACGAAAATGTGAGCGACATAATGAAAATTGCGCTCTAAAATAATGACACATTCTCCACACGTTATGGTATGAAAGTGCATAACTTTTCGGGCAAATTTTCATACGTAAAGGATCAATTAATTCGAAATGAAACAGGGCCATCATAAAGGTGGTGCCTGATTGACTATTTTAAAGGTATCACAGTCTTTTCCACAATCAGCATCTCAAGATGATAATGCATCTTGCTACACTGTGTCTATACTCTATAGCAGGCCTGTCCAACCCAAAACACTCGGTGGGCCGCATTGGAAATCTATTTTATTCATTCGGGCCGCACAGTATGTACAGTAATACCCCCCCCCCCCCCCCCCGACTAATTTCGCCGTAAATTAGTGTAGATACTTGCGGCTGGTGCCAATCGATTAGTAATAAGGCCTTGTTTAGAACGGTTTAGTTAGATTTTGCTTAAGGGGTACCTACATATTAAAAATGACATCAACTTCATTTTTTTTTTCAAAGGCAACCTCCAATTTCGACAAGCTTTTTGGATTATTTGGTTCAAATCGGCCCAGAAAGTGGTATAGTTTATATGTTTCTCTCAATTTTTCCTCAGAGTTATAATTTGTTAAAATATGGAGATGCTAATGTTAAATGAAGTAATAAACATTAATTCATGTCTTCCCAAAAAATTAATACATTAAAATTTCTTCTTTTTTTCTTTTTACGTTAGTATGAATTAACCCAAATATATTCCATCGATATTTTTGATTAAAAAACATTTTTTGAATTATGAAAATAATTAATCAGTTCATATTTCAAAAAATTATGAGTTATGACCTGCATTAATTTTCGCACAAATTGAATGGGCATCATCAAAAATGTGGGTTTCTAAATTTACAGTTCATTTCTACCATTATTTTTCAAAATATAGTGATATATCAATTTTTATAGCTTTTAGGGGGCTGTGACTTTGCTATCATTTGTGTCATATATTACTTTGCTTGCACATAAATTAGTTATTGAAGTAAGTTTAGACGTGCACATCATTACTTAATTAGCATTACTTTATATTATTTTATACTTAAAATTATTATATTTATTTTCCGATTATTACCAGAATGGATATAATACTTTTCTGTGTGATATCTGAATTTAATTTTTTTAAATACAGAGATTTACCCTCTGATCAATATTTGCTTGTAACTCTATAAAGACTTGATGTAAAGAATATAAAATATACTTTTTTTCGAACCGCCTTGACCTCAGAAATTCGAATATGTAGTCAAAAATGGGTGTTGCAATTCGGGGGGGGGGGGGGGGAAAGTAGAAGTAGTAGTTTGTACAAGTTTTAGTATGTACATGATACCCTAAAAAAATTTAGCAACTGAATTAAAAACTAGATGTTATTGCCAATCGTTAGGCTTCAGCTGCTGGTTTCTACGATAATTTAAGGCGAAATTAGTCGGGGAAGGAAATTATTATTATTTTATGACTGTACATATGCATATGTGCATCTGTGTTTGTGAGTATATGATTCATATATGTATATACTTTTTCGGGGAAGGGTAGGGTGAAAATTCGGAGCAGAATACATTAATTTAAATTATTTTCATTCATAAATTAAAAATATAATCGTAGAAAATTCATGACTATATATTAAAACTATAATAAAAAGAATGAATAGTGGATCTAGTAATATTTCATTACAACAGTTCTTTAGCTACCAGAATCGTTGAAAGCTACTTTCACTTTGAAAAGTCAGTACGTATTTATTAATTTTTGTTAACCAAAACTTTTTGTTCCGTTAACCAAAGTTGTCAAACTTTAAATATCGTTAATCTCCTCGCGGGCCGCAAGAAACTACGCGGTGGGCCGCATGCGGCCCGCGGGCCGCAGGTTGGCCACCCCTGCTCTATAGTATGTTTATTTCATTCAAATTGTTAAAATTACCTATCCATTCTCATGAGCACCTACAATTTTATAAATAATCATAACTCTCTTCACTTTAAGTCTAATTCCACTAAGAATATTGTAGAATTTCATCTTTACCAGACCTGGAAATAGTTTTAATCACAATCCGCTCAAGGATGTTTAGTTTATCAAAGGGGGTGGGAATTCGAAATATGTAGTCTATGAACTTTGCAAGAACTAGAAAGAATTATTTGTGATATTTGATACCGTGAAATTTATGGGGATTTATGTTGAAAAACTGTATAACATTATGCCATTCCCATTGTGCATTAAAGCAGTAATTCCATATAAATGTGGAATTACCCAATGCAAAATACATATTTTTAAGTAATTGTTTAGATCTAACAAATAGTTTTATTTCATACACTAAAATATATCATTTATTTCATATATTATCATAAATCATATTAGAATATGTAAGGTAGGGAGGGAAGGGGATGAATGGGACATTTTTCATGTTTTTCTTGATAACATTGCCATATGTAATTCAGAATTTTGCAACACTGCTCATAAGTACACTTCAGTAATCAGTTACACATAAACATACTGACTTTAATAAAAAGTTGTCATTTTAAATAATATATATATATATATTTACATGCATGTGCATTGTCCCCATTCATCCCCACCTATAGGGATGAATGAGACATGATTGGGTATGAATGGGACAGGACTTGAGTTAACAAAGAAAAGAAAACAAAATGGAAAGTAAATAAATTTAAGTTAAATTGGTTTATGTGATTTTATTACACACTATGAATTTACTGAAATTAACATATAAAGGGCAAAATTAACGGTCGCCACCGGCCACATGGCGACTAAATAAAAAAGATGGCGATTAAAAATTATGCATCGATCGCCACTAAAGTCGCCACTTTTTGTGATCATTAAAAGATTCTAAAAATCGAGTGACGATAGGTAATCGAAGCCTTGTGATTTCCAATCTTTTTCGATCCATGGCATAAATGTCAATGTTCATTTTAAACTTGCTTTATTATATTCTACAACCTATAAAGAAGTAGAATTGTTTAATATATCTCACTCATATAATTTTTGGACCACCCCCCTTTCCCTCCCCCTAACTATCTGTGATCACACAGCTTATAAAAAGCTTTATAATTTCTAATCATTCTCCATTTGCCGAAAAAATATAAATATCTATTTTAAACTTACCGTAATTTCGCGTATATAACCCGCGGCGGAAGGTAACCCGCAGCATAAAAAATTTATCTAAAAATAATTATAACCGAAAGATAGCCCGCACTTCTAAATCCACATGGTCGGCAATCGCCGCTTGTAATTTCAATACCAATTGCTATTATTTTAGTAATAAGTAGGAAAAGATACAAATAATAAACAAATATACAAATAAATATAAATAATAAACAAATAAATTTACTTACCTATAAGGAAAGAGCAAATAATCATTACTTTTTATTAATCTTTGTCTCTATATAAATTACTATAAACTGGAGTAATTTCTAATGATTAACACCTTTATTCAATTTATAAGAAAATTATAGATTAATAATAAATTTATTTACAAAGTTTATTCAAATCCATCGAATTCGGATTTTTCTGTATCAGAATTAAATTGCTGCAATATTGTCTGGAACAAGTAGTCTTCATCATCCTTATTGTCCTCGTCATCAAATTCCTTTTCACTGTTCTCAATTTCATCGTCATTATACATTAATAATCTAGATTTTACCGTTTTGATAGTACGAGAGTCCCAAACGTTAATACACATTCAGCTACTTTCACTAGACATGCTTTGATTTTCTCCTTGTTCGCGATAGATACCCCGCACCGGATGATAGCCCGCAAAACATACAAAGTCAGGTTTTTTTTATAGATTACCCGCGAGTTATATACGCGAAATTACGGTACTTTATTAGATTCTATAATATGTAAAGAAATAGAATTGTTTAATATCTCTTACTCATAATTCTTGTAATCCCCCCCCCCTCCTCCAACGATTGGCAATCACATGCTTCACTGAAGCCTTGTGGTTTACAATCTTTCTCCATCCATAATATAAATGTAAATATTCATTTTAAACTTTCTTGATTAGATTCTAGATCCTATAAAGAAGTATATAGATGTATCCCCCCCCCCCACACACACACGTGTGCTCCATTTCAACTAGCAGTTAATGATCAAATGTCCTGCAAAGCACAATCTTTTTCCATTATTATCTTCATAGTATTTAATGTATATTTAACCCATTTAAGATATTTGACAAATGTGTGTATCAAAATTTGATTTGGCTTAAATGTGTATTTTTTCAAAAATTTTTGTATTTGCTTTCTTTTGAGTAGAAATCTTCCTTTTTCCTTCCCATTTTAAAGTAGAAATCTCCCTATTTTTAAAGCTACAAATTTGGCAGCTAAGTAAATTATTTTTAATGAAGCAGCTAAGTTTCCATATCTATATTTTTTTAGAGGAAATACTTTAACTTTATTGAAATAAAATCATTTAAAAAAGTGTTTTTTTTTAGAAATAAGAAAAAATAATAAAACTGCTAACTGTATTTACACATGACCATGTAAAAGGTTGTGATGATGATGAATCAGCTGATTCATTTACTAGAAAATATCAATGTGAACTGTGAATGATAACAGCTTATTTCACTTAAATGAATTGAAAAAAAAAAAAAAAAAAAAGTGCTACTGAATTATCTGAAAGATAAAAACTTTTGCTGTTATTATTACATACAGCCCTAAGCAGATTTAGGATGTGCAATTTAGGATTTTTAAAAAGAGCATAATTACAAATTACAATTTCAGTGTCCCTGTGTTAATTTTATTATTATTTGTATTTCTTATTTTCATATTTTCCTTGTGATGATTATACCGCAAAATGGTAACAATGCTTTTTGCAGTCAGAAAAAAATAGTCTTATCATGTGAAAAGTGGCCACTAACTTAAAAAAGTGGCTACTAATGAAACTGACAGTACCGGCCACTGGCCACTAATGAATTTTCCCAGTTTTGCCCTTTATTAACATAAACTGATGTATTGACTCAAATTAACATCAGAAGACAAAAGTCCTTTGGTTCGTACAGTTCCTAGTGCTCTAGGCTTTGGTAATTTAATCTAATAAGACCTAATGTAAAAGTAAATAAATAAGAAACTACATAGAAAGAGATAATTCATTATAATACAGTACAAATTATCCAGATTAATTTTTGTTTCCAGTTGATTGGGAAAATCAGCATTCTATTCTGTATTATGTTAATAATCCTCAGTGCTCAGTATTTATTTAATGAGCTTGATTGAAATTGTGATTTTAATCAAATTAATTTCAATATATTTATCTCTAAATCCACAAAATTAAGAATCCTGATAATCAATATGGCTAATTTACATAATTAAAAATATAAAATTATTTTATAATGAATTAACTAACCTTATATAGATTCTAGTTATAATTCCATGTTATAACTACTGAACTACAGGTTATAAAAATATTGAAAATCTATTTAAGATTTGTTTTAATATAATTCTTGTGTACAATTTTTAAATTAGCACATAGTGGGGAATGTCCCATTCATCCCATCCCAACCACCACATGATCATATAAAACAGGAAACAGGCTTAATGAACAAATGTCAATATACTTAAATCTATATCATAAACACAATTTTTTTCTGCGCTTCTATGGGTAGCACAATTCTGAAACTACACTTGATGAATGACCTCAGTGTTGTCATATATCAGAAAAATTGTCACGTTTCCAATGCTTGCAAAACATAAAAATCTAGCTATTGTCCCATTCAACCCCACTCTCCCCTATATATGTTTATTGTATTATGTTTAAAAAGAAAGTTTTATTTAGATTTTTGTTAAGTGCTTTCAATCCTTTTAGTCAATCTGTCGGTATTTTTGTTTATTGTGTTGTATGATCATGTAAGTATTGAGGGTTAAATGATGCAATGAGTACGTTTAGTTGAACTGTGTTAATAGCCTATGGAACCAAATGATTTTTTGTTCTTGTTTAAAGTTTGAAATGTATTTTTGTTACCAGCTGATTTAATGTATAATTGAAAATAAATAATTTATTATGAATGGTTTTAAATTATAATACAAATAAGAACTAATTAAAAAAAAAAAAAAAAAAGCTGTAATATTTTATTATTGTTATTATTCACAGTCAATTTCTTTTTCAGTGATAAAATATAGCAACTAAATAAATTCACTCTCCATTTTGTGAGGAGATGTCAGACTCTGATAGCAGTAAACAGTGGCAATGTGGTTGTGAGAAAGGTTCGGCCATTTTAAACACACATTAGCACCCTGTGGCCCTTTTTCAACCCATCTTTAGTACCCAGCGGCCCTTTAAAAAACATTTTGGTTCCAAGTACCGTTTTCTAACATTTTAAATGTTCAGAGGCCTTTAGATACTTTTCTTCCTGACTTTTCAACCTTCTAGCAATAGCTCTACAGCATTCCTGGAAGAACAAATGCATAATAGCCTGTATATATCATGGTTGGGTTTCTTTGGAAGAAACTAGTTTTTTCCAGGACAGTGGAAAAAACCGGAAGAAATGGAAGAAACCAACAGGAAGACAAAACAGATACTCAAAATTAAAACTTATTAACTATATAAACTTAAAGCATAATATAGTGTCAAATGTAAACTATAGTCAATGGTAAAAATGTTATTTATAAAAAAAGAAGTTATACGGTAACAAACTTTAAACATATTCAGGTGATGGGTTTTTACTACTAATAATAATTCCTACTAGTTTTTTTAAGCATTATACATAATTTTACCATGCAAAGATTACTGTCCAACATATTACATACATTAAAAAAATATCATTGATTAAACATTAACTATTATTTTTATTTATAACTTGTACTAGCATTCATATTTCAGTGCTAATATTTTTAGAACTTTTTGCATGGATACTATAAGCAGTATAAGTAGTGATAATAGTTACAGATTTTTTTTTTTAAGAATATAGTTTTTTTGTTGGAATTCTAAGTTGGTACCCAATGAACTGTATCAATATCGTAAAATACTTACTTTTAAACCTGGGTTGCCAAGTTTTTTCTAAGGTGTGAAAAACCATGGAAAAAACTGGCTGGAAGAAATAGGTTACTTCCAAGTGGAAGAAACTATTTTTCTTAAAAATTTATCCTATAAATTGCAGATTTGTAAGATATAATGGATGCATTTATCTTATAAACAATATTAACCTTCTCATAAGTAACTTTAATTATATCTATAAAAATTTCATTGCATATTTAATTAATAATTATGAGATTTTTACCGAAGTAATCTTCGGTAGGTATCTGATGTTCACATTCAAAAATACTCAAAATCCAGTAAAAAAATTTAATTACAATTTAAACAGTGTAAAATTTTATAATTTAAACAATTTTATTTCTTTAACTGGTAATAAATAGTTCGGATCACTTGTTTGTATGTTCTGATAAAATTGCTTTTAACAAACATCCAGATTACATGTTGTATATATAGCAATTTATAAAATCAAAAATCAAATCGTTAACAGCAAACATAACGTAATAATTTTAATTTAAGGTTGTTCTTAAACAATTAACCCATCTTTAACAGTAGCGCAAATCTTTTCAACACGTTCACGCTCACGGAGTCAATATTGGATAGCATCATTTAAAAAAATCATTAAAAAATGCATCATTTTTTAATAACAAAACTCATCTGCATTTTCTTTCTTTCTTTCGTTTTTTATTTTAATAAAATAATTTTTTTTGTTATTAAATATCATAAACTTTAATAAATTTTATAATGTTTCACATTGTGAAAAACGATAAAAATCAGAAAAATGGCCAACTTTAATGTACTTTTCTAAAAAAAAAAAATCTGTTGTTTTTATATCGATATAAAACAAATAAAATTAAAATGCCATTCAATTTTCTTATATTCAAACAAAATATTATAAGAAAATATACGAATTTTTAGGAATAAAAATGTGTCTATATCAAAAAGTTGGTAGCTTTCTTAAAAACCCACTGTATTTTAAAAATATAAACACCAAACACCATTCGAGATTCTAGTTAAAAAAAAATCTGATGTGGGCACCACATGACTTCCTTATACACTTTTAGAAATACACATAATGTTAAAAAACATTGTCACTGGACCCGAAACAGTTGGCTAAAGATATTTAAAAAAAAAATGTGCCTTGAGGGGACTCATTTTAAAGTTGTGTCTTGGGGGGGAGACTCATGTCAAAGTTGTGCCTTGGGGGAGACTCATGTCAAAGTTCTGCCTTGGGGGGACTCATGTCAAAGTTGTACCTTGGGGGGACTGATGTCAAAGTTGGGCCTTGGGGGGACTGATGTCAAAGTTGGGTCTTGGGGGGACTGATGTCAAAGTTGGGCCTTGGGGGGACTGATGTCAAAGTTGGGCCTGGGGGGACTGATGTCAAAGTTGTGCCTGGGGGGACTCATGTCAAAGTTGTGCCTTGGGGAGGGGACTCATGTCAAAGTTGCGCCTTGGGGGGACTCATGTCAAAGTTGTGCCTTGGGGGGGACTCATGTCAAAGGTGTACCTTGGGGGGAGACTCATGTCAAAGTTGTGCCTTGGGGGGGGACTCATGTCAAAGTTGTGCCTTGGGGAGGGGACTCATGTCAAAGTTGTGCCTTGGGGAGGGGACTCATGTCAAAGTTGTGCCTTGGGGAGGGGACTCATGTCAAAGTTGCGCCTTGGGGGACTCATGTCAAAGTTGTGCCTTGGGGGTCTCATGTCAAAGTTGGGCCTGGGGGGGACTCATGTCAAAGTTGGGCCTTGGGGGGACTCATGTCAATGTCATTTTGAAAAGATTTTGATGAAATTCTGGCAAAAGCAGAATTTATTCAATTTAATATTATTCATTTTAATATTATTCAATTATATTTTCGATAAATTTTAGATTTCGATAAATGTTCATCGAAAAATGATTTTGACAAATGTCCAACTATCGAAAACGATAACGCAAAAATCGCTGTCTGAGACTAATATGCCCTCAGTCCTAAAAATGAATTATCACCGTGTTCTGAGCTTTTCTGAAAGTTAGTTAAAAACTTATGCAAGATTTGTACTGGTAACGCTGCCGAAGACAGCAGGGACCCTTAACAGTTGGCTAAAAGTATTTAAAAATTGCATTTTCACCGTGTTCTGAAAGTCTGAAAGTTTCAAATGTCTAGCTAGTCGTGAAGTTAGTTAAATAAATTTTCGGTTGAATCACATACTAAACGCTGCTGAGGGCAGCAGCAGGTATCGGAAACAGTTGGCTAAAAATATTAAAAAAATGCATTGTCAACGTGTTTTGAGCTTTTCTGAAAGTTTCAGATGCCTAGCTAGTCGGGAAGTCAGTTAAATTGCATGATTTCTCCAAACCGTTTTTGAGTTATTACCGTTTTTTGATACATTATGGCCAAAACCTATGTATTTTTGGTCACTATGAACCTAATTTTCCTAAATATCTCCAAAACGGAAAATCATACAAAGTCCAAAAAGGGAGGTGCACAACTAGATGTTATAAGAAACCTATGTACCAATTTGCAACTTTCTACGACCAACCGTTTTTGAGTTATGCGACATACGGACACACACACACACACATACATACAGACGTCACGAAAAATCGTGTAAAGTCGCTTATATCTCTAAAACGAGAGCTCGTGTTAAGACGACACTTGCAGGTGTACAACTAGACATCATGACAGTCACACGTATAAATTGGCAATATTCAGCGATCATTCGTTTTCGAGCAATGTGAAATACAAAATCCATTTCGCAAATCGGGATTACTATACTTCCTTATACTTTGTATAAGGAAGTAAAAAAAAAAAAAAGATATATGTACATCTCTTTTCTACGACCTAATATGGCTTTTAATGCTTATCAGGAAATAGTTGGGTTTTGTTTGAGAATAGCCTTAATTATCTATTGCAATAAAAATACAAATAAAATACAAATGTGTTTAATATATTTTCAAGACATACCTGAAATTAATGAAGACTTTAAAAAAATTCGTATATTGCTTTAGACATGGTTTTAACAATATTTAATTTGAGATGACAATAAGAACAAAAAAACAAATTAATGGCGGGAAGCAATGTGCTGGAAACATGAAAACGACGGAATCTGTAAGTCTGGTCTATTATATGTTTTGTGGTTTTCAGAAATACGATTCGATGGTCCAATCTCATTTAGAGAAAAGGGCAGACAAAAAGATGAAAAAAAGACTGAAAAAAATTTCACAGTTTTTTTCTTTGCATCACGATATCTATTTGCATGCATTTTCAATTTATTTGGATGAAATGACACAAAGTAAACATTTCCATATATTTTACTTACAGTTTTGGATGGCGTGACGCAAAAGATAGAATAATTCATTGAAATAAATATATTTCAGTACATAATATAAGCTTAATGAAAGTGATATATTTGACAGCGTATTTGAAAATTAAAAGCAATATTTCAATGTGCACATATACTTTAATATGCAAAACAAAATAATTGCAGAGAAATTTAAAAACAAATCACTTAATGTAACACCACTGCGTTACTGGAATTTCATATAATTTCTTTTAAAACACATGCTTTCATAGTATAAGAGATGTGAATGGAAAGGTATCAATGAGTAAATGCTATATATTATTTTATGTTGAAAATAACGTTTACACTGTAAATATAAATAAAAGGAAAAAGCAAATTCAAATAAGAAAATCTATGTATAATTTAATTAATATCAAAGCGTCACTGAAAATTTGATATCATTATTTTTAAGACCCGTATTTCTAATTCTTATAGCCATAAAGTACAGTGCTGCGTCACAAACTTTTAACCCGTTAAGGGTTTTTTGTATTGATATCATTACTTTTTAGGGGTTAATGATCAAAACGTAAAATTAAAGGAGCATGGTAATGAGTTATAACACTGTATTAAAAGTGTTGTTTTATAGGTCATACTCGAACAAAATAACAAACTAAATAAAATTTTATAAAAAGTGATAAAAAAGATGGACACATGCAACATTACAAAGGCATAATATAGTACATTTTAAAAATGACAAAAATTTCTTATTTATATTTATTTCTTATTAAAATTTTTTAGGTATAGATTTGATTTAAAAGAGAAAAATAAATAATAATAGAAAAATCTTTAAAAGGTGAAAATTTTATACTGGTAAATATTTAAGTAGTATAGTTTGTTATGAATTTAATTAAAAAAAATCTTAATCTATTCAAAATTTTATTATAGCTTAACATTTTGTAATTTATATATTATATATACTAGAAACTTAATGAGCAAATTAATTATTTTCAAATTCTGTTTTAAGAATTTTTTCAATCCGTAGTTTAAGTGATTTATCACCTAATTTTGAAAAAATTACAAATATTTGCATATGATTATCATATTATTTGTCATTTTTATGAAAATAAAGGAAAAATTTTTTGTTGTTGCAATCACCTTTTAAAATAGAACCAATTTTGAAAGTTAACAACGTATCAGCATGAAAACAATGTAAATACAAAGAATATTTTTGATAAACAAATGTCATATAAAATACAAGTACCTAAATAAATACCTCATTTAATATATATATTAAAAAAAGAAAAATATTTTATTTTTTATTTTTTGTGTTTATTTTTGACGCTTTCCGATGGATGGAGCCAAAACGGTTATTTGATATTCAGTATTTCAGATGGAAGAGAAGAAATTCGTCCGCGAAACTGCCGCATCACGGTATTTTCGGAGTAATAGTTCGATTTTTAAACTGAGTTATAAAAAAAACAAGAGTTTTCCTAGGGAAAAGGGAGATGTCAGGCACATCAGATAAAAGCGATTAATATCATATATAAATTAAACTAAATTCGCTCGAGCCATATTCGAGAAAAAATTCTTACACATTAGTCCGTCCATTTATAACTTAAATGAGCCAATTCATATCTCGAAATATATTGCACGCAGAAATGTAGAGATTTCAGGGTAGGATCAGACAGAAGGTGAAAGTCTATTTTGAAAATATCAGAACATAACCTCCTATATTTCCTGAGATATTAAGTGTCGGCTTTCAGCGGTTTGTTTGATCTTAAAATTCCTGTATATATAAGTGTCGCAGTTTCGTTCGTTTTTCCGTTTCCGCTGAGTGTCGTGGCGTTCGTTTGTTTTTGCGCTTGCGTCACTAGAAAAACTGCCGTTTTTCATGATAAAACAAATAGGGCTGGATATTTCTTTGTGCTTATTACATCACACAAATGGCTTGTAATACAGATAAATATATTTATTAATATAATTTAATACAAATATTAAAATTTTCTGGATTGATCGCTAGCCAGGGTAAGAAATTGCTGTCGTGTAGAAATAGATTTTTTGCCCTGCCCGTGCTAAACTTTAACATAATGGTCAGAGCCTGACTAAGGCAGGGGCATATGGGGCAGCTGCAACGGGCCCCCAAAATAGAATAAAAAGTTTATTTAACGTTTCCTTCTTCAATGAACTTTTTTTAAACAAAACATCAGTTCAGTGTAAAATCTGGCTTAATTGAGCCCCATTGTAATTGCGAAACTTTTGCTGAATTCCTTCCTAATGTCAGCAAGGATATGAATTTTTCACAGCTAGATGACAAAGTTAACAATCTGAAATAAAATGGACAGAACAATATTTCGTCTAACCATTGGAGGGGGGTGGGGACTTTATAGCTATTTTAGGTTCTAGTTAATTTTCTTGTTATATATCTATAATGAGATGAAAAATTTAAATAAATCCATAAAGTTTGGTTCTTCACTGCTGAAGTAGTGAAGCAGAGGGGGGCCCCCAAAGAAATTTTTGCCCAAAGCCCCGATTAGGTTAAGTCAGGCCAGGCCCTGAAAATGGTACCAAATCCTCTTAAACTAATAAAAAATTGCAAGAATTTGCATAAACAACTAAAATTGTATATTTTTTTCATCATTTACTTTTTTCTTATAACGCTATAGGAATTATATATTTGCCTCAAATTTCGGGGGGGGGGGGGTACAGCCCCATCAGCCCCCCCCCCCCCTTGGATACGCCACTGCATCCAGTTAATTAAAAGAACCAGTATGCAATAATTACTGTATTACAAAATGTCATCAAAAACTTTATTTTCCTTATAGTCATATACAGTACAATCAACTCCCTCTAATATGTAGACCTATAATCTGCAAATTCTTCTAATCTGCAATTGATTTTTTAATGTAAAAGAAATTTACATCTCATATTAAAAAAAAATTCACAACATTTCACACATTTTTACCTTTTTTAATCGAATTTTTAGCTTAATCCTTGCTTTGAAACACAATTGAGGGGGGGGGGGCATTCTTGTATTTATTATCCTGCAATTCATACAGACTAGTGCTAAGTCAAGCCAAAGAATGCCAGGAAAGTATATGAAAAATTTAAAATAAACCACTATTACATCAATGTTTAACAAAATTAAAAATAATCAGTGATGAATATTATTTCTGTATTTTCAAAAATATTTCATTTAATATTTTTTAAATATGTTTGTTTACATTTTATTGGTACATAAGTATTATTTGAATATGCTTAAATTATTTACCATCATATATGAATGTGATAGATTAGTTTTATTAATATTGAAGAAATATTTTATTCTAAAATTTATTAGAAATCATCTTTCCATTTTGATGTCTATTTATGAAATAATAATAGCTGACTTTGTATCTGACAAAAAAAAAAAAAAAAAAAAACTGTAAACAAAGACAAATTCCTGTAATCCACACATCCTCTGGACAAAACTTTTGTGAGTTAGAGGGTGTTGACTGCATAACAAATGGAAAGTTTTTTAGCAGTTCAATACTGCAATTTGTTTTTCAACTTAAAATAGATAATACAAGCAATAGATTTTTTTTTTTCAATCCTGGAGAACTTGCAGAAGAGTTTAAAAGTAGGTATCTTACTTATTGATACAGTTCATTGGGTACCAGCTTTGAGTTTATACAAAAAAAATTGAATCCTTAAAAAAAAAAAAAAAGTGCATATATTATGGCTAAAAATTCCATAATTATTATCACTTATACTGTTTGAACATATAATGTAAGATAGTATCTATGTAAAAAGTTCTAAAAATATTATATTAGTATCAAAAAGTAAGAACCCATCACCTCACCTGTACCTGTATATTTAGAGTTTGTTATCAAATAACTTACTTTTTTAAAAAATATGTTTAATATTAATTGGATTATAGTTTAGATTTGACATTATATTATGCTTTGAGTTTATATAGTTCATAAATTTTAATTTTGAACATCTGGTTTGTCTTCTGGTTGGTTTCTTCCATTTCTTCCTGTTTTTTCCTCTTTCTTCCACTGTTCTGGAAGAAACCCAACCCTGTTTTAAACTCTCCCTGCAAGTTTTCCATGATTAAAAAAAAAATTACCTTAGTTTGTATTCATCTATTTTAAGTTGAGAAATAAACTGTAGTATTGAACTGCTAAAAAACTTTTCATTTGTTATACTTTATATGACAATAAGGAAAATATGGATTTTGATGACATTTTGTAATACAGTAATTATTGCATACTGGTTCTTTTAATTTACTGGATGTTAAAAGCTCTTTTATCGGAAAGTATAAATAAGTGATCCAAACTATTTACTACCAGTTAAAGAAATAAAATAGTTTGAATTATAAAACTTTACTCTGTTTAAATTGAAATTGATTTCTTTAATGGATTTTGAGTATTTTGGTGCTTGATCTGATCTTGGATAAAAATCTCATTTCTCATATAAATGTTAATTAAGTATATATAATTAATAATTAAATTTTTTGGGGGCTGCGGTAGAGCGCCAGACTCGTAATTGGAAGATTGCAGGTTCGGTACTCGAGCCGGCCAAAGACCGTCGTGTACACTAATGGTGGCTGGTGCATGTAAAATCTGTCGTGGCCGCAATGTCCTCCATGTTCCCATCAAAAATTATACCTCTGAGGGTCACCGAAGTGAGAGAGACATCCCTTCCGTGGAGGATCAAAATTGATGGTATAAGACAGGTGACACGCAAGCGCGCCCCATCATCGACTGTCCCAGATACGAGGGTATCCATGCAGTCCTTAAAAAAAAAAAAAAAAAAAAAAAAATTGATGGTATGTCACCTCTAGGGGTGTGTCCCAGACTGTCGCGAATTGCCCATCTGCGCAGCACTAGTGCGACATAAAACCCAACCATCCATCTAATAATTAAATTTTTATAAGTATAATTAAGGTTACTTAAAGTTGTTTGTAAGAAAAATGCATTCGTTGTATCTTACAAGCTGCAATTTATAGGATAAATTCTTAAGAAAAACTGTTTCTTCCACTTGGAAGAAACAACTGTTTCTTCCACTTGGAAGAAACCTATTTCTTCGTGTTGGTTTTTTCTGCGTTTTTTTCCGCCTTGGAAAAAACTTGCCTACCCTGATATATACATGTAAAATTTGTAATTTACTTTCGTCGCATACAAAAATCACAACATAGAAGACAAAATTATGCAAATAACACCCTTTTTGAAAATAGGTTGCCCTTTTTATTGAATTCCCCTCAGCAGCCCTTTTATTCTAGAGTCAGCACTAACTTATATTATTAGAATAAGTTGAATCTTAATCTAGTTATTTATAGTCAAAAAACTTGTTTCTAACTTTTTTTTTTTTTTTTTTTTGTAGGGGAGGGATCAGAGTAGTAGAAAATTTACCTGGGGTCACATATAATCTATAAACTGCCATCGCGTAATATCTATTATAAAGCGCTAGCTGCTAGAAATCTATTGCCTAGGCTGGGTTGGTTTTTTGGCATCAAAAACTTGTTTAAACCATCAAAAACCATATGGGAAAATTGGAACTGTAATATAAAATAATTTTATTCATATTTTTAAATTACAATGTTCTAAATATATAAGTTAACATTGGTTATATATAGGTATACATATTTATATATTTTTATATATTCGGGGAAAAAAAAAATTATGTTACAAAAAAATTTATTAGTGCATCACCTTAAGAGGAGAATGAATGTTTATAAATATTTTGTGTAAATTGACATAGATCTACAAAAAATTGCCTATATAGATGGTAAATAATAGTATATGTAATACAGTTATGCATATTAAAAATTCTTTAAAACAAACTAAATTTTATAAATAAATAAAAATTTTACATTAAAAAAAAAATTTAAATGATTTCTGTTTTTTTTTTTTTTTCTTTTCTCAATTTAACATTATGATTAAAAAATATAAACTAAACATATTACATTATTACTTAGTTTGGGAATTCAATTAAGTTAACTTTTAAAATTGTGTTGAATACTGAGATTTCTATGAAAATTTTAAGCATGCAAATATAGTATTTTTTTTTATTTTTTTTTATTAAATCATATCAATGAATCCACAAAATAATATCCAGGAGATATTTTAGAATATATTGTTAAAACATGGTTGTGTTTTTGACGTCAAAAAGTGGTTTTTGACATGACAAGGGTTTAAACCGTCAAAAACCTGTCAGAAACCTCTTACCGTCAAAAACCGGCATTGTCAAAATTCAAAATCTATAAATGAGGTAGAATCTGGGTAGAAATAGGATTTAGTAATATTTGCCATATACAAGTGAATATCTAAATATTATGCTGTTTATAAATTAACAAATCTTAAAACAGTTTGTAGATAATTTATAAAAATTTAGGTAAATATACTGGTTTATAACCTAAGAAATAAATACAAAGTATGCATAGACATATTTTGTATGTTTATGTTTATTAATATTTATGAAATTCTAAAATTCCAAAGTTACATATGAATTTTCACAAAAGCCATGAAAACACAAGAATACTGGATATATTTTTTTTTTCTTTAAGTAAAACATAATATATGTGGGCAGTAAATTAATATGAATTTGAAAATAATTATATTTATAATCTATATTTATTACACTTATCATTTATTATTTTATTAATAATTTTTTATCTATTTATTATTATTATTGTTTGTATAAATGTACCTGTTTATAGCTTGGACTGTTGGTGTTTGGTGTTTTAGGAGTAAGGCTGATTGACTACTCTTGGGTCTTAGGCCTAAGGGAGAGTGCCCTCCATGGGGGTCTTTCTAAAGGGTCCTAGCCCGTATTTATGCAAGTTTCAAAGAAAACCATGAAAAACTGTGAACGGCTAGGCCGACGAGTGCGCCCTGGGATCAAACCCGGCACCTATCGTTTACCAGCTTTGACCGTAGAACCGCTTGGCCGCTGGTGGGCCCTACTGCTTAGACTAATAAATCTTTAAAAAATCTGTACAAATAAATATTAAATTTATTGCAATTTGTACATGTCCAGAAAGCATTCGTATTTCTCTTGTCTCACGGTAATTATATGAATTTCAGATGCAATTCAAGCTTGTTTAACATTAAGAAAAAAAAAAAAAAAAAAATCTATAAAATATTTAAATACAAAATATTAGGCTATGCATTTTTATTTTACTGGTTAAATACATAATACTAAAAGCACAATACTAAAAAAAATGTAATATACAATGTTCAAATTGCAAATAAAAGGTTTTATCAATGATTTATAAATCATGAATTTTTAGAAGCCTAAAGTTTTGTTTTTATATTAATCAAAATGTTATAATAATGTTTCTCCAAAAACATTAGTATGTTTACCTTTTAAAACATAACTTAAAAATAATATCTTATTAAAAACAACTATATTTTTAAAGTATCACCTAATTAAGTTTAACATATACTATATTAAGCATAGTTACAAGTAAATTTCTTAATAATATATAAAAGTAAAGTATCACAACATATTTTGAATGAACATAGAAATAATTCATAATAAAATTTTAAAAGCCTAAAGTTTTGTTTTTTATATTAATCAAAATGTTGTAACAATGTATTTTTCAAAGAACATCAATCTATTTACTTTTCAAAAAACCTTTATAAACTATATTTTGTTAAACTAAGTTTTTATATGACAATTAAATTATAAATATAGGTTTTTGACAAGGAGGTTTTTGACATGACGGTTTTAACCATGGTTTAAACCGTCAAAAACTGTCACGTGTCGAAAACCTGCCAACCCTGTGTTAAAACTTATAAAAATGTAAAATCGAGATATAAAATTAAAAATTAATTAGATGCAAGCACTTTTAAAAAGTGAAGGAAATTTATTTATTTTTATTTCCATACCGTTTGAGAAATTTTAATGTATTATTTAATATTGCATTTTAATGTATTTAATATTACATTTCAATGCATATAAATACAAATGTTCATACCTTTAAGACATTAATTCACAAAAAAGCAATATACTGTCCATTATTTCTCTTCATTAAAAATAATTAATATAAAATTGCATTAATGTAATTCATATTAAAAATTTAGTTCAACTAATCATGCAATACCTCAAAATTTTTTAATTGTACAACATTAAAACATGCTATTGTTATCGATTATAACCCAAAATGAAAAGACATTATGCATATATTGCACAGTAATTTTATTCATTGGGGTAAAATACTTATGGTACCTTTTAATTATCAGCCAGTATATATTTAGTAGAGCTTACTTTCTAAAAATAAAACTTTGTAAAATTTTCAGTAACTTAAAGTACAATAAGAGAACATGCAAATAGAACATACAAATTACTATCTTCGAATTTTTGTATTTTGTAAAGGTAATAAATATCAATTTTTTGTACTTAACAGAAATCATTGGCATTCATAGGAAACAGATAATACTTTTCTAAAAATTATTTTTAACCATGGAAAACTTATGAACTAACCACTTTTTTTAAGACTAAATTATTTTGAAGATTTCAAAAAGCAAGAAGCAAATTATAACAAATAAATGAAGACCTTACATACTTCTTGATTATAGCCTTAGCACTTTCGGGAAGGGGCCCCTCCCATCATCAGAGGCTGCACGGTGGCGGCTTGCTTTGCTGTGTTGACGTTATTGACTTGATCTTTAGTAGTTCTGATGGTTCTACACCAGTTACGGTTAATTTCCTGTGCTGGGTCGTTGCCATTACAGGTAAGTGGGTTAAACAAAATTTCGATAGTTTCGCGATTCGCGGCGTATATTGCGTTGTTAAAATCTGCCAGTTTGCGAGTTTCGTTAAAATTTATTTTTATGGATTCGGTGGAGTTTATTTTGGTAAGTGCGGTGGTAGTTTTTCCAAATTTAATGTCAGCTGAATGCTCTTTAATACGGTTTTTTATTTTTCGTTTGGTCATGCCTATGTAATAACCGGTTTCATTATTTGTTTTGGTATAAGGGATACTGTAAATTCCGGAGGTTTCTAAAGGATTTATTTTGTCTTTTTCATTTCTGATGGTTTGGTAAATATTTTTATTTGGTTTAATTGGAATTTTTATATTAATTTTGTTGGCTGCATTTTTAACTTTTTGGGAAACCCCGCGGTCGTACATAATGGCTGGAGTGAAACTTAGTTTAGGATTTTGAAAGTTATTTATAACATTAAGTTTTTTGATAATGAAACCGGTTATTACATAGGCATGACCAAACGAAAAATAAAAAACCGTATTAAAGAGCATTCAGCTGACATTAAATTTGGAAAAACTACCACCGCACTTACCAAAATAAACGCCACCGAATCCATAAAAATAAATTTTAACGAAACTCGCAAACTGGCAGATTTTAACAACGCAATATACGCCGCGAATCGCGAAACTATCGAAATTTTGTTTAACCCACTTACCTGTAATGGCAACGACCCAGCACAGGAAATTAACCGTAACTGGTGTAGAACCATCAGAACTACTAAAGATCAAGTCAATAACGTCAACACAGCAAAGCAAGCCGCCACCGTGCAGCCTCTGATGATGGGAGGGGCCCCTTCCCGAAAGTGCTAAGGCTATAATCAAGAAGTATGTAAGGTCTTCATTTATTTGTTCTAAATTATTTTATTTCTCTAAATATGAATATTTCATTCTTAAAATTAAATTCAATATCAATGACAAAAATAAATTTGTATAAAAAAGGCGCTTAAAGCAGCACAAAATATTATACAAGACCAATAATAAATTTAATTGAAGATAAAAGATGAGATGAAGGTGAAAAGTAACAAACAACAAGAAAAACTTATCAAACAATGTTACTAAACAAGAAAATTGGTTAGATTTAAACATTATTTAAGCTAGAAATTCAAATTACGCTGTGTCAATCTCTTCAGCAGGTGGGAACACAGCAATTAAAAATTTAAAAAACTATGTAGTACTAGCAGGTTTCAAAAGACATGCAGGCTAGCATACTCCAAATGTAATTCAAACTGAATAGTAATGGAAAACAATGTATAAAGTTTTACATTTATTGAAATTTTAAATTTAAGTTTTGATAAAAACTGAATTTCAATTTATTAAAAATCATATTATAGCCAGCAAAAAACTATTAAATATACAAGAAAAAGATTTTTATATATGAAATGCTAGCCAAACGTATCCCCACCCGTTATGATATGTTTGGCTAGCATTTCATATATAAAAATCTTTTTCTTGTATATTTAATAGTTTTTTGCTGGCTATAATATGATTTTTAATAAATTGAAATTCAGTTTTTATTAAAGATATGTTTGGCTAGCATTTCATATATAAAAATCTTTTTCTTGTATATTTAATAGTTTTTTGCTGGCTATAATATGATTTTTAATAAATTGAAATTCAGTTTTTATCAAAACTTAAATTTAAAATTTCAATAAATGTAAAACTTTATACATTGTTTTCCATTACTATTCAGTTTGAATTACATTTGGAGTATGCTAGCCTGCATGTCTTTTGAAACCTGCTAGTACTACATAGTTTTTTAAATTTTTAATTGCTGTGTTCCCACCTGCTGAAGAGATTGACACAGCGTAATTTGAATTTCTAGCTTAAATAATGTTTAAATCTAACCAATTTTCTTGTTTAGTAACATTGTTTGATAAGTTTTTCTTGTTGTTTGTTACTTTTCACCTTCATCTCATCTTTTATCTTCAATTAAATTTATTATTTCATTCTTAAAATATACTAAGAAATGTAAAATGTGAGGTTTTTGACATGACAGTTTAAACCATCAAAAACTGTCATGCATCAAAAACCTGCCAACCATGTGCCTAGGGCTGCAAAAATTGTAAAGCGGGCCCTGCAATTATGTCATGTGTGTAAAATGAAAAAGCGATTAAAAAGAGAAGTAATGAGTTATGAGTAGGGGTAAATCATTTAGCAATAATAGTGCTGAGAATACTTCTATAAAGCAAATTCTGAATTCTGACATTTAAATTCAACCATTAGAAATTGAAATCAAATTCAACCATATACTAAATAATTAATGGTTCCTGATATCAGTGGCGTATCCAGAATTTTATTTTGGGGAGGTCTGAGTTAAGTTCAATAATGTTTCATAGTGTCCAGAAATCATGCATATTACTCTTAATCTTTATTTTTTAAAATTTTCTACAAAATTTCGGGAGGGGCTGCAGCCCATCAGCTCCCTCTTTGAATACACCACTGCCTGTTATTTTCAGTAGTTCTATGATTTTTGTTTGCAGTGTGAATAAAATTTAGAGGTTATTATGTAAAAATAGATTTTATCAGTTTTCCACTTTTTAGCAAAATTCATACCAGCATATTTTAGCAAAATGCTGAACAACTAATGACAGTTTAAACCCTGCATTTCCCTAAATAATTAAAAACCACGTGCGAAATAACTATTTAAAAGAGTAAAATCCGCTGTAAAAGGCACGTTAAAAATATTTAAAAGAATTTTAAAAGGTTAAAAAACAGTTAGATAACATGTTTCGTGCTTATTTACTAGCACATCATCAGGTCTCGTTAGTTAATGAAAGCCACCGAGCTTTATCTTGTTGTTCTAAGAAAGGCTGCCATAGGGTTGCTAAGTCTTTACTCTGATTCTCGTTGATGCATTTATCGCCAAATTTCCAAATCATGATCTTTTCGTATATGTCTAATGTGTATTCGGTGTGGGGGGGTTGCTAGAATTTTACTTTCCTCCCACTTTGGCTGGGCTTCTTTATTGTCGAGTAAAAGTTGCTTTAATGCTGTGTTTCCGTACAATGATTTAATGGAATGTTTATGTTCTTTAATCCTTTTACTCAAATTGCGCTTTGTTTTGCCAATATAATAAGATGTTATATTATTGATTGAGATGGGGATTGCATATACGCCGCCAACTTTTGTTTTTTTGTCACGTTCGGATATTATCAGATTTTTCAATGTTGAGGTTTTAAATGCAATATTATATCCAATATTTTTAAATTGTCGTATTACAGGATGGAAACCTTTATTAAATGAGATTGCGCCAATAAATTTACTAGTTTCGTTTCCAGTTTTTAGATTCGTATTGTTAAGCCGGTTTATTATTCTGCGTTTCAACTTATTAAATATTGTGATATTGTAACCTTGATTAAGCATGGTCTTTTTAATTAAGTTTAATTCTTTATCTGAGGAGGATTTATAGGTGCAGTGTGTGAAGGCTCTATTAATTAATGGTGTAATGGCGTTGAAAAGAAGTTGTTTAGATGTGTAAGAGTTAACAGGTGCTATGGTGAGGGGGGATGTTGGTTTGTGATAAACTTCAGTCCAGATAGTACTATTATCATGATTTCTATGTATCAATACATCGAGGAACGGTATGGCTCTATCTTTTTCTTTCTCGATTGTGAGATTTACAGAATCAAAAATGTTGTTCATATTGTTTACTAGGGTTAGAAGGCTATTATGTGTATATTCCCAAATTATGTAGATGTCGTCTACATATCTCTTATAGAAGGAGGGTTTGAGTATGCTATTTGTTAAAACTGTATTCTCAATATGTTGCATGGTTATTTCACCAAGAGTAGGTGCTAAACATGATCCCATTGGTGTACCAGTGGTTTGTTGATAAATAGTGTTATTAACTCTAAAGTGATTGGTTTTAAATATCAGGTTTAAACTGGCTTCTATGAATTTAACATGCTTACTTAAGTTATTGTGATTATTGCACTTGTCAATAATTATATCTTTAACTGCATTAAGTGGAACTGATGGGTAAAGAGACTTTACATCTAAGCTGTAGAATTTAGCAGTAGGTTGTAGTTTAATTATCTTTATTACTTACATTTGGAACTTAGCAATATCCTTATGCCTATACAATTCGATTCTATTTTGCGTACAATTGAACTGAAACAAATAGAAGATGGATGCAAGACTAGACTAAGACATAAGAAGAAGCTCGATAACCTTCTGGCCGAGGCCGGTAAATTACCAAACGATAAAAATGAAACCAACAAATTCATCAACTTAACCAGTTACCAGCCTACACCTAAAGAAGTAGTCTTACTAAATCAAGGACCTAAGTTTTGCCCCGATATTGGATTGAACTTTGAGAACACCATTGCTGAGTTTGAAAACTGCCTTAATAAAATCCCCCCCTCACTTCAACCATCTCTACGTGGCTTTATAATTTGGAAATGCATACAAATACAGCGGAAGGAAGAAATCAATAAACACTCTCTGATACAGCAAAAGAAGATACTCAAGAATTTGCATAATAATAAAGAATTTAGAATACTTTTAGCAGATAAAGCATCTAATTTTGTACTCATTACTAATGAAGATTTTCAAGCTAAACTTAATGATGTCCTAGTTGAACTCAACGCAATAACAGTGAACAAAGATCCAACCGATACAATAAAAAACTCTATGACTAAACTGGCAAAAGACTTTCCCGACTACAAGAAAGATTTCTACCAATTCCCCCTTTATACATTCGTACCGCCTATGTTCGTTAAAATCAAAACACATAAAATTTCAATGCCTCTCCGACCAATCGTAAACAGAAGAATATCACCAGTCTACTTTCTCGAAAAATTTATTAATAGTTTACTTAAACCGCTTATAAACGACTCGCCATACGTAACCGTTTCAAGTTTGAATTTTTTAGAAGATATCCATAAAATTAAACTACAACCTACTGCTAAATTCTACAGCTTAGATGTAAAGTCTCTTTACCCATCAGTTCCACTTAATGCAGTTAAAGATATAATTATTGACAAGTGCAATAATCACAATAACTTAAGTAAGCATGTTAAATTCATAGAAGCCAGTTTAAACCTGATATTTAAAACCAATCACTTTAGAGTTAATAACACTATTTATCAACAAACCACTGGTACACCAATGGGATCATGTTTAGCACCTACTCTTGGTGAAATAACCATGCAACATATTGAGAATACAGTTTTAACAAATAGCATACTCAAACCCTCCTTTTATAAGAGATATGTAGACGACATCTACATAATTTGGGAATATACACATAATAGCCTTCTAACCCTAGTAAACAATATGAACAACATTTTTGATTCTGTAAATCTCACAATCGAGAAAGAAAAAGATAGAGCCATACCGTTCCTCGATGTATTGATACATAGAAATCATGATAATAGTACTATCTGGACTGAAGTTTATCACAAACCAACATCCCCCCTCACCATAGCACCTGTTAACTCTTACACATCTAAACAACTTCTTTTCAACGCCATTACACCATTAATTAATAGAGCCTTCACACACTGCACCTATAAATCCTCCTCAGATAAAGAATTAAACTTAATTAAAAAGACTATGCTTAATCAAGGTTACAATATCACAATATTTAATAAGTTGAAACGCAGAATAATAAACCGGCTTAACAATACGAATCTAAAAACTGGAAACGAAACTAGTAAATTTATTGGCGCAATCTCATTTAATAAAGGTTTCCATCCCGTAATACGACAATTTAAAAATATTGGATATAATATTGCATTTAAAACCTCAACATTGAAAAATCTGATAATATCCGATCGTGACAAAAAAACAAAAGTTGGCGGCGTATATGCAATCCCCATCTCAATCAATAATATAACATCTTATTATATTGGCAAAACAAAGCGCAATTTGAGTAAAAGGATTAAAGAACATAAACATCCCATTAAATCATTGTACGGAAACACGGCATTAAAGCAACTTTTACTCGACAATAAAGAAGCCCAGCCAAAGTGGGAGGAAAGTAAAATTCTAGCAACCCCCCACACCGAATACACATTAGACATATACGAAAAGATCATGATTTGGAAATTTGGCGATAAATGCATCAACGAGAATCAGAGTAAAGACTTAGCAACCCTATGGCAGCCTTTCTTAGAACAACAAGATAAAGCTCGGTGGCTTTCATTAACTAACGAGACCTGATGATGTGCTAGTAAATAAGCACGAAACATGTTATCTAACTGTTTTTTAACCTTTTAAAATTCTTTTAAATATTTTTAACGTGCCTGCATTTCCCTTTCACTACTGATGTTCATGATCAAGGACATGTTTTTTAGAATTTATTTTAAGACGTTTTAAAACTAATTTCAAAATTTTGTCTGCATTTTTAGTTATTTTCTTACCAAAAGCACTGATATTTTAAAGTAACACTAATAGATGGCAGCACCAGACCGTTATATAGATGGAATATTTTAATCATGGATGACACCACGTACTCACGTCCAGGTAGCGAAAGGGTTAATCAAGGTTTTTGTGAGAATTGAATACAAATCCTGATTCTCACGTTGTTCCTTTTAAGTGTAATGAAACTAGCTCTTTCTCAACAACCATGAAGTTTTTGTCAATACCCAGAATAAAAATGGTCTCTTGTGCAATACCTATTGCACAGAGCAGGCAGTCGTGCCTACTTTGTTCGCCTGACGAAGGGTTGTGTGTTCTTTTGACCCAAAACAATTGTTGCAAGTTTATTGAATTTTATGGAGTTTATTTAAAGTTCTGTTATTATTACTTTAAAATGCCAGTTCTGTGGTGCCTTATTATTATATAGGTACCAATGTTGTCAGTCTGCTGTATAAGCAAATCTAGAGCTTTTTTTTTTTAATATATACCTATTATTTGGTGTATTTTATGATTTTCAATATAATATTTTTGTTTGTTCTTGGACTATTATTTGAGAAATGTCAAATTTTCAGTATAAAATTAAGTTAAATAATAAAGAAATTCTTAACATTTATTGAAAATTATGTGTTAATGAAATTAAGAAATATTTTACACTACACATTGTTGAAATCTGTTTTATTACCTAAAAGAATTTTTTTTTTATTTATGAAAAGAAACACAGTCAGGTGTGACAGATAAATGAGCAAAGAAATCACTTTTTATACAAATATTGTATTTAGGTATTTTGAATTCATAATACATACAATAAAAAATATTGAGTTCACGATAACATGGCGGCAATTGTTACAAAAATCACATACAAAAGTGATAAATTTGTCATCTAAAGTATTTGTATAAGTTTGTTTCGTTCTATTTGCATTAAAAAGTTGAAATAAATGTATTTTACCATGTTTTTATTAACTTCGATTCTTGTTTGTTTGTGTGTTTGTCAGGGACAAATCTTGCAATCAATATTTAACTAACTTCCCGACTAGCTAGATATTTGAAATTTTCAGGACAGCTCACAACACGGTGACAATACATTTTTCTAATAATTTTAGTCAACTATTTTAAGTCCCGCTGCCTTTGGCAGCGCTTATATGATTCAACAGAAAATTTATTTAACTAACTTCTCGACTAGCTAGACATTTGAAATTTTCAGAATAGTTCAGAACACGGTGAAAAGCATTTTTTTAATACCTTTAGCCAACTGTTTCGGGTTCCTGCTGCCTTCGGCAGCGTTATCAGTACTAAGCTTGCAATCGATTTTTCACTAACTTTCCGACTATCTGGACATTTGAAACTTTCAGGACAGTTCATAACACGGTGACAATACATTTTTCTAATAATTTTAGTCAACTATTTCAGGTCCCACTGCCTTCGGCAGCGCTTATATTATTCGACAGAAAATTTATTTAACTAACTTCCCGACTAGCTAGACATTTGAAACTTTCAGAATAGTTCAGAACACGGTGAAAATGCATTTTTTAAAATACCTTTAGCCAACTGTTTCGGGTTCCTGCTGCCTTCGGCAGCGTTACCAGTACAAAGCTTGCAATCGATTTTTCACTAACTTCCCGACTAGCTAGATATTTGAAACCTTCAGGATAGCTCAGAACACGGTGGCAATACATTTTTTTCAATACTTTTAGTCAACTGTTTCAGGTCCCTACTGCCTTCGGCAGCGTTCATATGATTCAACAGAAAATTTATTTAACTAACTTCCCGAGTAGCTAGACATTTGAAACTTTCGGAATAGTTCAGAATACGGTGAAAATGCTTTTTAAAAATATTTTTATCCAATTGCTTCGGGACCCTTCTGCCTTCGGCAGCGTTTTCAGTACAAAGCTTGCAATTAACTTTTAACTAACTTCCCGGCTAGATAGCCATTTGAAACTTTTATAATAGCTCAAAAGACGATAGCAAGGAATTTTTTTAATACTTTTATCCAATTGCTGGGGTTCCGGCTGCCTCCAGGACCGTTTATATGATTCAACAGAAAATTTAAAAACATGGTTTATAAAAATTTTTTTATCTTATAATTATTTATTTTTAAAAAGTGTCTGCAAAAAAATATTTTTAAGAATTGAAATCCACATACTTAAAACAAGCTTCTAGTTCCAGTTTTCATTGTTTGATAAAATCATCATAGCTCAATATTCAGCATCAAGGGTATTGCATATTGCATTGTTTCTTTCACACAGAACTTATCCCTACTTATTTGCCTGATGAAGGGTTATGCTCAATCATCTCAATTCAGAACAATTGTGTGGTTTCAAAATTTGTGGTATTTGCTTACTTTCTTCATCTCTCAACACTAGATTTTTGGTTCTTTTTCTACAAGTTAATAAAAACATATCTTGCATAATTTATATGTTAGAAGAAATAATTACTGAAACTAAATTTTTCTGTCTTTTCAAGAATTCATATTAAAAAACCAAAAGATATAGGCAGACTGTGTTTAGAATATCTTAACAGTAAAGTGTTTGTTCAGTTTTCATATTAAAACTTTGATATATGCAGTTAAAAATAAAAAGAACATACTTGTACATCATATAACACTTTTGGGCCACTAAGTTTTCATTACTGGCGCAAAACTTTATTGGCACAGAGATTTTTGTAATTATTATACTATACAATAGTTAAATGTAAACTATTTAATCTGAAATACTTTCTGCTAGAAATGTGGATGTAATTTAATAAAATTAAATATAATCCATATGCCTCATTAATATATTAAAACCAAAGTAATATTTAAAATGAGATAAAGAATGCTAAAATTTTAAAACTTTAAAAATACATTTTTAATTAAAATACACGACAGACGTTTCGGCTAAAATACTAACCCTCCTTAGTGTCAAACATACAAAGCACAACAATTACAAAAAAATTCATAATACATCAGAACAAGATTATATATTCTGGAGGAATAGCTTTAGCCTCATTCAAGGCAGAATGTTGTAATTTAGTAAAAGCGCCCTCTAGAAAAATATGGGATTCATATATATGTGCATTAGAAGCTAAAATTTTAAAGTTGTCAAAATCAGGAATATGATCACTATTGAGAGAAAGATTATGAGTTTTGATCTTAAATCACCTGTTTTATATGAGCGTTTATTTTAATATGAATGTAACTTTGTATTTATTTTAACTAGTAAATAATTTATCCATGTACTATAAAAGCTAATCCATAAAACCTTAACAAACCAGTTAATAATTTGTTCATTCATGAATAACATTGATCTAATTATACAACAAATTTTAAAATTTACTTTTTTTTTTTTTAAATTCAAGAATCTGAGTTTTTATGTTTAATATGATTTATTAATTTTTTTAAGTTTTTTTTTTTTTTTCAGTGAAAAGTATGATGGCTTCAAAAATTAAGGGCCTAGTCAGCAAAAAGAAGAGGCGATACAGAGAAGATGGTTTTGATCTTGATTTAACCTGTATCCTTTTACTCTTATTTTTCTGTCTACTTTTTTCTTTGGTGTATGAGTCAATATGCTTTTCATATTAAACTGTTAAATCATATCATTTAATCAACAAAGTTAAAGAGGGTATTTACATACGTTTGAATGTAATGAATTTTATAAATTTAAGGAATCCTCATCCATTTGACTAGAAAAAACTAAAGTTCACTTATTTTTAAAAAATAATTTATAATATTAAAGTAATACACTTCATTGTAACTCTCTGAATATAAAAAATTGTTTAAATAAATAAATGTTTTATATATATATATACACACACACACACACAGGTATCGTCGATTTCTCAAAAAAGTGGGTCCCAGGGACTCGCTATGTTTTAAAAATTGGGTAATTTTTGAAAATAAAAAATATGTTTTTGGTAGCATAAATTAATTTTCAGTATAGGTATCCATAATAAAGATGTACCAGAAGACTCAGTGTGTAAAAGTAATAAGTAAAAATTTTTGAATAAACACCATAAAAATAAAATAAGGATTATGGTGTTTATTCAAAGATTTTTACTTATTACAGATACAAATAGCAACAATAAATCTGTGCTGATAAGTATAAAGGATTTAAGTCCATATTCTTGATTTTTCAGGAGACGAAAAATAAAGTTAAACTAACCAGGGGTCTGTCCAGACTTTTCAGGCAGGGTCCTGTTTTTGTGAAATTGTGAAAGATTCTCGACATAATTTTTTGAATCTAAATTTAGTGTGAAAATAAAGTTTTTCCGAACTTTTCAGCTAGGGTCCTCTTTTTGTGATACTGTGAAGAAATTTTGCAAAGTGAAATTACAATTAAGGTTTCATTTTAGACAATGACAGTTTACTTTTATACAACTAAACTCACACATATGCATAGAAGCCCTTTATAAATTAGAATCGAACATCAGCTTTTCGGGAAAATACAGTAAAACACATCCGATTATTCAGGCAGCCTGCTTGTTAAATGGAAGATTAGTTTTGAAAATAAAACAAATGACCCTTCAAAGGTCTGTTTTTAAGGGGGAAAATTTTGATAATAAATTTTGTGAAGGGTCCTGTTTTAGGCTAAAAAAATTTGTGAAGGGTCCTGTTTTAGGTTAAAAAATTTGTGAAGGGTACTGTTTTAGGATAAATAATTTTGTGAAGGGTCCTTTTTTAAGATATAAAATTTTGTGAAGGGTCCTTTAACGGACCCAGGTTTGCCTCTGGACAGACCCCTGCTAACTAAAAACTAATCAGAAGGATCGACTAGGAAAAAGGGATTAGGTTGATTTATACCCTTTCAGTGATTGTCAATCTTCATTTAATAAAGGGGAAAATTGAATTAAATATTTTATACTAAAGATTAATGCTAAATTTCTGACTTGAATCTTTTTTTACCAATGGATTTTCTCAAAGACTGAATGTCATGGATTTAAATCCTTTATACCAATCGATAGAGAATTTTTTTCTGAGTCTGACTATGTACTTAACTCAAAATCAACATTTTTGGACTTAAATCCTTTATACTTATCAGTACAGAAATATATGTTTGAATAACATAATATAGCTGAATATAAATCTAATTTAAAGTTTATTAAAAGAAAACATAAAAATAATAAATTAAAATTTTCTAGCAAATATGAGACTGCAATAAAAATGTAGATATTTCTAGAAATATCAGCACAAAGAATAATATCTTCAGTCAATATTAAATTATGTAGTACTTTTTTCAAATATAAATCTGTAAAAAGTACAAGTTAACTTATTATTATGCGAAAACTGAACAAATTTGTTAATAAAAGTTATTATTCTTCATATGATACATTTAAATATTGTAAGGGCAAATAAGCAAATTCACCCCTAATTTTTTGATTAAATTATCTGAAAAAAGGAATTTCTTAAATTGAATATCTGAAATTGTAAAATTATCAGATGGATTATGTAGAGAAAAAGAATATTTATAATAAATTTTATTAGTATTTAAACATACTTAACCCTGATGCTGTGTTCATTACAAATGAACGAAATGAACATTCACCTTTAAATGTACCAAATGGAGTCCAAATGGGACCAGAAGTTTTTTATTTTAATATATAATCGTACTTTCATTTCCTATATTTGAATTAAATTTAGATAACAATTTATATAATATTTTTATGGAATGTAGTCTACATAAAATACAAATTTTCATGTATGTCGATGTTGGGTCGAAATGGACCCGAACACAGCAGTAGGAATAAAAAGAAAAAATAGTACTTTGAAATATTGATAACATAATAATTAGTGTTTAGCTAGGAAAAATTTATTTTTAGCATTTAGGGCTAAAATTAAAATAGAAGATTAAATCTTAATTAGAAATCTAAAATTTAGATCCATCGCAACAGTTTTTTAGAAAAAAAATAAAGGGTGCTATTTCCCCACATTGGCTTAACTCAGTTGTCATTTTCGTTCCGATTGCCGATGTAGGCTTAACTCGTCCATCATTTTTGCTCTGATTCCTGATGTAGAAGATGTACCATGGTCGATTTGATCGATTCCTCATACCCCGTATAGGCTTAACGTGCTGCTGCTTCAATTACTGGCAAATTAAGGAATATCGCAGAATTACCGCTGGGTGCATTCAAATAGAAAGCAAAATATAAGTAAGTCTACTCATACATTTAAAGAAATTTATTAAGGAAAATTAAGTAGAGAATAGCACGTTCCTTGAGACGTGTTGTGTTTCAAATATTGGGTCCTTTTTGCGTATTCATGTGCTGTAATGCATCAATGGCATCCTTGTATGTTAGGGCACGAAATTTCATCTTAGATTACATTCGCCGAAAAAAAAAAGTTACTCGCCACAAAATATGATTAATTTAGGGTAGGTGCTCCAGTGATTCATATCTGTCAAGAAATAATCAAGAAATAAGAAAATAAATAAATAAATAAATAAATAAAAGCACATGTTTATATAAGAATTTTAACATTGTATGTCAAGCACTGGAGCACAGGGTGCCAATAACTGGTAAAATGAAAAACTAGCAGTGTCAAACACTGGAGAATAGGATGCTAATTACTGGTAAAATAAAAAACTGTCAGTGTCAATTACTGGGACATTGAGTGGGTGTAAAATAAAAATTCATAAAAAAATAATAATTATCAAACGTGTATATTTTAAAATATATGTGGTTCTGAAAATTTTTCATGCCATATACATTAAATTAAGATTTCCAACCATAATTTCTTATGACCAAAACATTAAAAACATCAGAAATTGCTCTAAAAGTGTCACTCACTGGAACATTTACCCGTACTCTATTATTTACGTATAAGGTGACCAGAATTTTTTATTAGATAAAGAGGAGAAATTACGCAATGTCTTATTTTAATAAGAAAATAGAGGACATTCAATTTTGAAAAAGAGGTCATTTTAGAGGGCACAAAATTGAATGAAAATGATTATAAAAACCGATTCAAAAGCTACTTTACTCAAGTAATGGAAATATTTTTATCTCAAATGATGAATTTGGATAGATCAGTACACCTTAATTTAAATTAATAATATATGGATACGAGAGGAAAAATCCCTAATATTTATAGGTGTCACTAGAAAATATAGATTTTTTTTTTTTTTTTAATTATTAGTTTTTGCTATAGACAAAAACTTTTTTTTTTTTTCTGTGGTACTTTCAGGCAGTTAAATAAAAAAAGTTGGTAGACATTTTTTTATTAAAATCAAAATCATAAAAAAAAAAAAAAAAAATTGGCAAATTAAAAAATAAAATTAATATTCGGCAGATGAAACGATTTGTTTTAACGAACAGTCATTCTTTATCAACATTTTATAATAGTTCTCATAAGTATAACCTAAATTAGTCTTAGTAGTTAAGAAGTTTTTAAAGTAGGCATATGAAGGGGATTTTTTTCACGTGTCTACATTTTGTTCATTGCAGAAAACAGTCACTTTGTAGGAGCGCTTTTGCCAGGAGGACATAAAATGAATTCAGCTAACTTTTGTGTATTTTTGTGAGGTGGTGGTAGTGTTAACATTAAGACCAATGTCTAAACCATCGAGATATATAAATTAGAGTGCTGATTCAATGGATGAAGGATTAGCTTTCCGTGGTTCAAGATGAATCACGTGACATGCTCCAATAGGTTGCTGTGTTTGGCCCTTTATCGCTATTTTGGCATTTAAAATATCAATTCGACAAATTATCATTTTTATTAGGTAACATGACAGTCCTATGACTGAAATAAATTGTTTTTAAAATAATTTTACTCATATTTCACATTTTAATAAATAATAAAATACCTTTATTTTCATCGTTTCCCAACAAACTTTAAAAATGTTTATAAAAGAAAATTTAAACTTTTAAAGAGCTAAATTTAACAACAAATAATAATTTTTCAACTATTTTTAAACATTTTGTCGGTTAAAGTTCAACTACACGAAATAAAAAAGAAGTAAAATCAAAATGATTTAGAACAAAAGAATATTAAACTACATAAGTAAACAAAAACATTGGCGGTTACGAATTATGCGAAGAACAATCTCCAAACCGTTGCCATAGAAATCTTGTTGGTCTAAACTGGGGCTCTAGGCCTGAGTAGGAGAGTCCTCCGTAGGGTCTTTCTTAGAGGTCCTAGCACATATTTACTGTAGTTTCGGAAAAAAACATGGAAAGCTCAAGCCAATGAGCGCAACCAGGTATCGAACCCAGTGCCTCAAGTATACCAGCTTCGAGGACAGAACCTCTCGGTCACTGATGGGCCTATTTTTATGAGGAATATTATTCATGCAAAAATGTGAACACATGTCAACCCACCGTGTATTAACCGGAGCACCACTTTCTTAATGATTTGGTGACAATTTCATTAGTGATTCTGTGTTCTGGATCAAAGAACTGTACAAATATAGGGAATTTATTTCTTCATGATTCGAAGAATCTGAATAAACATAAATCAAATATGCTTTGGCAAGTTTATTAAAAAGTTGTTCATTTGCGAATCTGACACAGAAAAAAAGTTAGTGTTCACTGTTTGATACAACCAGCAGCCGATTGAGCTTCCCAGTTTTGTGAATTTTTTTAAATTAAGGACTAAATCCTTTTTATTTGAAAAAGAGGACAGAGAACGAAAAATATAAAAAGGACTTTTTAGCCCTATAATTTTTTTTTTTCGTTTAAGGGGGCAGACCGTTGAAAAAGAAGATCGTCTTTGTAAAAAAGAGGATTTCTTTGTCTAGTCACCTTACCTAAAATTAGCATAATTTTATGTTTTTAAATCTTTTTTTTTTTTTTTTTTTGTAGTACTGTATACTGTAAGAATTCTATCTACATTTAGACCGAAACTTTACTCGCTACTGGCGAGCGGAAATTTCGCGCCCTGATGTATATATGTATAAATTAGTCTCCCACAGATTTGAGTAGTATTGCACACAAACAACTGTTTCTTTCTCTACATATATTTAAAAGTGTTTTATAATTTGTAGATGTTTTGAATTTTACTGAAAATAAATTAAGCCTATTTTTAAGATAAATAAAAGAAAAAATTTAGAATTGTAATAGGAAATTGAGTTACTTCACCATGCTTGAATGGAAGGCTGTAGCCAGTAAAAAAAAAAAAAATTCAGGGGGTTTCAAGCTTTAGTATATAAAATTGAGTGCTATGAATGATGTGTAATGAATGTTATGAATGTGTGTTGAATGTTATGAATGTGTTATGAATGATGTGTAAGATTTTCCACAAATTTGCAAAATTACAGCCTTGCATGAATCTGAAAATGCATAAAAATCTGTACAACAGCAGTCACTAAACAAACAAAAATAAATAAATTTGTCATGCACGAATCTGAAAAAGCATGAAAATCTATCCAGCAGCATTCGCTACCACATGTGTATTCATGCTTTGTGTGCATTTAAAAAAAAAAAAATCACTGGATGCAGCTAATTTGTGGTGCATGATTCAGAAAATGCATAAAAATCTGTACTGCAATGGTTAGTAACCAAATGTATGCTTGCTTCCTAAGCATTAAAAAAAAAAAAAAAAATCACGGGGATACTACTAATTTGTTGTATATGAAAATCTGTACTGCATCGATTACTACCATGCACTATTTTTTTCCTAAATAATTTCATTTATTTAAAAAAATACACTTAAAAAATAATTTTTAAATGTCAAAAAAGCATTAGAAAAACACATTATTCAGCTAGGCCTCATGCAAATTATAAACTCTTGGAGGATGTCATAACAACTTCAAAGAGATTATGAGCAAAAGAGAAATCCAACCAAAACAATTAATCACTCAAAAACAAATGACCGATTTTCAATTAATGGGGGATTCCATGTCACATGTGGGCCTATCCTATTAGACTGAATTTTTACAAACATTTTTATAGTTATACAAATTACTTAAAGCTGAAAGTTTGAAAATTAATGACCAAGTGAAAGTTCTTTACTTATATGATTTTTTACGGACAAAATTTTTTCCATTGTATTTTTTAATTATAATTTTTTTAATGAAATTATAGCTGTCACGTGTTGGACATAATTGTCCTGTTTTCCGTGAAATCAACTTAATTTAATTTCAAACTGCCTCTGTTTAGGTAGCTAAACCACTCTCTCCAATGAATCCAATACGATAAACACATATGAGTGGCCAGGGCAAAAGTAAAAATTAAGTTCCGATACAAAAAGATTACTAGTAAAAAAGTGTCGATACTCTGAATCGTGTCACAAATCGCCAATGTGTGCCCTACATTAAAGTTTAGTTTATATTGTCTAGGGTTAAAAAATATCTTGCAGTTGCATTCAGTACTAAAAGTGAGAGCAATACTGAATTTAAATATTTTCTATCTGCCATGATGTCAATTTCACTTACAGCTTCATTTGTTCTATATACATTTTCTTTGTAATTCTTCCTTTGGAGCGCAAAACAAAAAAAAGAAAAGAAATCATGGTACATTTTTTACTTACAATTTTCCTCCAAATAACTATGAGAATCAAAGTTATTTCCTTGTAGAAATCATCAAATTCCTTTTTGATAAAACTTGTTAATACATAAATATGAATAATTTACATCTTATATCTTATATTTTTGTAAAACCGACCTTTCATTTCCATCTAATGTACTATCTCTATTCAATTTATTTATTTATCTTTTATTTCTGGGCTTATAAATAATTTTATGCAATATTCTTTGAAGCTTATAATTACTTTAACTCAATTTTATGCAATATTCTTTGAAGCTTATAATTACTTTAACTCACTGTGAAGATATATGTAATAATATTATTGCTATGGGTTATCCTGCTGAAAAATTAGAAGGTGTATATAGAAATCACATTGATGATGTAGCAAAGTAAGTATATTCATGCTTTTTGTGATTAATAGTTGATGATTTATCAATGTTCTCTAAACATTATGATTATTTAAATAAAAAGAAAAACGAAATATATTAATAATTACATATTAAAATATAAAGACCTAACTTTACTTCGTGGTCGTTTAAGATCTTTCGGTACCGGGCACCCGGTCCTCATCAGAAACGCTGCTTCTGTGGTGGAAAACTTGAATCCACCACTTATTCAAGTTTTCCACCAAATGATTCAAGTTTTCCACCACAGAAGCAGCGTTTCTGATGAGGACCGGGTGCCCGGTACCGAAAGATCTTAAACGACCACGAAGTAAAGTTAGGTCTTTATATTTTAATATGTAATTATTATGATTATTCTTTAATTTTTCAGAATGTCCAAATATATTCAGTGCTGCATAGTTATTTTCGTTATTTGTTCTGTGTTAAATATAATATAACATATGTTTAAATTCTATATATAATATAACATATATTTAAATTCTGTATTTATTCATGCTTTTCAGGGGTCGATCCAGGCAAAATTTGGGTCCCTTTTGCGGCCCCTTCACAAAATTCCACATAGTAAAAAGGGACCCTTCACAAAATTCAAATTCATAAAAAGGGACCCTTCACAAAATTCAAATCCATAAAAAGGGACCCTTCACAAAGTTCAAATTTATAAAATGAGTCCCTTCACAAAATTTTGTTTTATAAAAATGATCCTTTTATTAAATGTTTTCATATTTTCCGTATTATTTTTACCTAATACCTTAATTTGGCTCAACGAATTTCTATTAATTTGATATTAAACATTACATAAAGTGATTGTAAAAACGGGAGATTTTACATAATATTTTACTTTTTCACAAAAATATTTTATATTTCACAAAAATAAATAAAAATTTCACAAAAATAACTTGTTTTTCACAAAAAAGGGACCCAAAAATTAAAACCTGGATCGACCCCTGCTTTTATTTATACTCTCTAATCACTGTTGAAGCAAATAAGCAAATTGTAGATGTACCATTACCACATGGCTGGCTGGGTCAGACCCAATGGGTTTTTTCTAAAAAATCCATTTAAAAAAAACTTAAATTTTGCCCACATTTGGGTTTTTTCAATTTTATCAGACCTTCTTCGATAAAAAAAAAAGCAAAATACTAAGCAACTAAAACTGAATTTTTAGTTCCCCATCATACTATAGGTATGGGGAACTTAGGTAATCGTGAAAATTTTCGACCTCGGTTTTTTTACTTTTTTACACGTTTTCAAGTGTGAGGAATCCGAAAATGACAAAATTTGTATGGTGTCTGTCGGTAGGGTGTCTGTTAGTGGGTTAGTCCGTTAGTTTGTTAGTCTGTGTACACGATACCTCAAGAACAAATTGTCGCAGAGAGGTCAGATCAGTTTTAAAATATTACTTTCGACACTGGCAAGAACCTTATTTATTTGCAACATTCGAATTTAAAAACTTCGTAAGTTATTAGAAATTTACGATTTTCTTAACATGGGAGAATAGGACAAAAATTCACTTAAACGTGCATTTAATGAAAACTTTTTACTGTAAAAATGTCAGACCAGTTTTAAAATAACACTTTTGATGCCGGAATGAACATCAGTAACTATAAATATGCTACTTTGAAAATTTCGCAAGTTATTGGAAATTTACGAATTTCTTAACATGGCAGTATAGTGCAAAATTTCACATAAACGTCAGTTTTGAGATATTTTCATCGTAAAGATGTCAGACTACTTTTGAAATATTATTTAAAACACTGGCATGAATATTAATGACTATGAATTTTCCAATATAAAAATTTCGTAAGTTATTGGAAATTTGCGATTTACTTAACATGTCAGAATAAGGCAAAATTGAGCATAAACTTCCATTTTGAGGATCATCAGTACATTAGACAACTTCAAAATTACATTTATGATATTTGTTTGAACATGATTGAATACAAATATTCTAATAGGAAAATTTCGTAAATTATTCGTAATTTACGATTTTATCAACATAGCAAAATTGTAAATTTTTCATATAAATACGCATTTTGAGGATTATTGCATTGGAAATAGTAGCATGAAAACTAGACAACGGAATTGACCCTGATAAAATAAATTAATAGATTAGAATAAGATAAATATATCAAAGTGAATGGTGGATAGCCTATTAGGCAGGGATTTTGTTCTGCCACTGTATCAAGCTTTGGTCAAATTCATTTTTTTAACATGATTATAATATGTCTCGCACTAGAAATTTATGAGAACATAAATATGGTGGGAAACTGAGCAGAGTCCACCTATTCCAACTAGTTTCATTTATTTCTTAACAAAACAGTTTACACTAAAAATGAGTTTTATTTTGTGTTATAATTTTTACAAACAGAAGATTTAGTTTAGAACAGATGCTTACTACAGTAGTGTGAAAACTAGAAAATAGCTGGCATAGGTATCAGTTCTCCATCATATATTTGCTCTCATAAACATTTACTATGGAAAATATTATATTCAAGAATAGAGCAATGAACTTTGCTGGTAGCTGTTTTCCAGTCACAGATTGAAATGCCTCACAACTAGGCTAACCTTCACTTGCTTTGACACATTTACCTTTACTAGTTTGCTGCTTCAGGGTTGCTACAGTATCTGGTAAACCCAGGGAATTTGAAAATATGTTTATAAACAAGGAAAATTCAGGGAATTTCAAAATTTATTGCAAAAAACAGGGAAAATTCAGGGAATTTTGAAATTTTTTGGAAAAACACTGGAAATTTTTTTCATAATCAAATATTTTTTAAAATTTTAGTGCTTTATAATGAATTAATTATGGTTTTTTTTTCTCCAACTATAGTAAGTTAATAAGATTAATAAACTCAAAATATGTTAATTTGACTTGTAAATATGTTAGATTCTAATGCTGCATGATTGCGTGTCATCTATTTTACTTGTAAAAGAAACAGGGAAAACTCAGGGAATTTTTTCTCCTGATTTGTGTGGCAACCCTGTGCTTAATCTTATAGATATCAATTTTGTATTTAATTGGTCATGAAATAATTTTCATAATGCACATTTACATGAAATTTTGCCCTATTCAGCTATGTTATGAAAATTTTAAATTTTGTATATATTTACAAAGATTACAAATCAGAAAATTAAAATCAGGGTTCTGGCTAGTTCATAAGGGGTACTATTTTAAAACTGGTTTGAATTTTTAACATTATTCATTTACTAGCTGGAACCCGTCGAATTCGACGGTCATTTTATTGACTGTAATGTTTCAAAAATCTTTGCATCATTATTTAAATATATTTCAAGTTAAAACATCTAATATAATTTATGATATTTCACTTAAAAAAAGAACTTCGGAAAAATCCTTATAAATAGAAATGAACCTTAAATTTGTATGATTTCATATCTTTAACTCGATTTCGTTTGAATTTCTATTTTTAAATAAAAGCATAGCGAAAAAATAATCAGCAATAACAAAAAAAATTACCTTGAACCGAAAGAAACTCTTGCCTTGTGACCACGGTGCCTGTGGCAGTGTATATGCGGGCCACTAATAACATGAAAAAATTCTCAAAAATCAACCTTGAACCGAACGAACCTTTCACTCGTGTTTCTGCTGCCTGTGGCTGCGGCACCGTATCTGCCTTGTGACTCAGGTGCCTGTGGCAGTGTATATGCGGGCCACTAATAACATGAAAAAATTCTCAAAAATCAACCTTGAACCGAACGAACCTTTCACTCGTGTTTCTGCTGCCTGTGGCTGCGGCACTGTATAGCAGGCATGCTATGCAAAATTCATTTTCCTCCACCAGGGGGCGCAGTGTGTTGTATATGAACATCCCCAATTGCCTTTAATTTCCAAGACTTTTCAAATAAGGTGTCACATGGTGGTGTCAACTGCAAAATCCTTTAGTTGCACTTTCCACCGCCAGGGGGTACAGTGTGTTCTGTACAAACATCACCAACGGTCAGGAAATACTAAGACCTTTAAAATAAGGTGTAACATGATAGGGTCTACTACAAAATCACCTAGTTCCATTTTTCACCACCAGGGGGCACACTATATTGTATACAAACATCTCCAATCTACATGAAATTTCAAGACCTTTAAAATGAGGTGCTACATGTGTGGGTTTAGAACGGATTTCCCTCTCAAACTAATTTCCCCCTTTTCTCCCCCAAATCTACTTTCCCCTTTAAAATTGAAAATTCCAAAATTGCAGAAATTGATTTTTTAGCATTTGAGTCTAGTCCCCTCATGTACAACTTCTTCACCGTGAAGTACTTTGGAGCTGAGTTAAGCTCGCAAACATGTTCTTAACCTCTACCCCCCAGGGGGGGGGGAACCGTTCGACTTTCTTTTTTTCTCTCTTTTGATGATACATCCACAGACCAAGACCTTTTTTTAGACACCTCAACTAAATTTTTACACCTAGACGTTTTCTCAATTTAGTGGATACAGACAAAACACTTTTCATATTAATATGTAGATACAGCGCATTCAATCAGACATTCGGAAGTAGTCAAAACTAAAATATAGGAAATATTGAGCGACAATTAAAAAATATAGGAAAAATAGGAGGTTTCATAAATATGTAGGAAGTACAGGAAATATAGGAGCGCTGCGAGGCCTGCAAATGTGATAGTTATTTTTGCTTAATATTTTCATTCAGAACTTTCATATCAGAAACAGATAAAAAATTTTTTGCTAACCAATTAATTCAGACAAAAAGATATTTAGACAGAGGTTTATAGCAAAATTAATGAAAATCAACCTTTTTTAGATACCGATGTTGGTACTCAATCCAATTTTATCAAAACTTTACAAACAGATCTGGACACTGGAAATCAACTACTGTAATTTCTGGTAGATACCCCGCAGGTAAGATGTGTCATTTCTCCACCAGAAATTTTATTTAATAGAGAAATCTATACTTTTTCGAAGGAAGAGCTCGTACAAATATAAATTTATTTATCATCAATTAAATTTCTGGTGCAAAACTGGATTATATAACCTGCAGAGTATCTACCAGAAATTATGGTAATACATATGAAAGGATATTTAAAGGGTAGATAAAATGGTGATTTTTAGAACAAACCTGTAGAACCCCTTTTTTTTTAGAAATTGAATGCAGAGTTAAAATTGGACTACGAAATCAGAACATAACAATTTTTATGCAAGTAACCAATAAAAAGCATCTGCAAGATGGTATATATGGTGAATTTAAAGAAAATCGTTAAAATAGTTTTTGAGATAAAAATAAAAATAAATTGTGACCTGATTTACAACATTCCAATTTTTTACCAAAATTTGGTAAACACATCTGTACACCTAACTTATCTTCATTATAAAGCTATATTGTTTTTACTTTTTAAGATGTGATAAACAAAAAATCCCCCCCCCCCACACACACATCTTTCCCCACATGTGAATTGTGTTTAAAGAATCACATTTTGTAAATAAATTCAGCACACAGCTTCACAAATTTTCTCTCTTAAAAGTATGAAGAAAAGAAAAAACAATAATTCATAATCTCTAATAAGAAAAATTTTGTGAAACTTTCGTCCAAGAAAAAAATCTGCTCCCATAAGCAGATGACAGGAAAACTAAAATTGAGAGATGCCTATACAGCTAGCGGCAAATTTATCGTTCAAGCATGCTAGACTTAGTGCGACAATAGCTCAACACTTTACATAACTTGTGGATGTAAGCATTATGCCGCCACATGCACACACTTAAATAAAAGGAACTGTTGTTTGCACTGCTTGATGCCTCGTACTGATAAACCAAAATTTGTTAGGTTGTAGTTTCTACATATTGTTTAGAAGAACAATATTTCTAATTGACCCTATAGGAAGATAACATAAAAAATAATTTGGATATCAAAGAAAAAACTCATAACTCGGATCATACACCAGTGGAGGTGAAATTGCAACAACTGATGCTAATTTTCAATATTGGATAAAAATTTCACATTTTCAAACAGTAAGGTGTGTATGCATTGTTTTTTTTTTGTTATTAAATTATTTCTTTTACTTAAAGTTTTTTTTTTTTTTTGTCATGAATTCTAGAATATTGTGATAGATATTTTATTTAGCGTTTCTGTTAACATTTGTATACGTTTATATTAAAATGTTACTGTTAGCATTTTAACCTTTTTACTACTTTGTATATATTTATATGAAATATTACTGTTTGCATTTTTTAATGTTTTGTGTTTGTATAGTATATTCAAAATGTTAGATTATTACAAATTTCGCGAAATTGCATCGAGCTTTATCGATATTTTTGTGTTGCACCAAAGATAAGTATTTTTATTATTAGTTACTCCCATTATGTATTTAGTTTATTTTTGAAATTCGATTGTAAATTGTATGTTTTGGTTGCAATATACAAACTGCTGAGTTTTTTTTTTTTTTTTTTCTTTGCATATTTTAAAACTCTATGCTGAGTAAATAAATTACCATCATTCTATATAGTTTGTTGATTATTTTCGGTGCCATATAGAAATAATGATAATGCACATAAGCATATATAATTTTTTGAATGTACTTAATAAGATATACATATGTAGCAGAGAGAAAAAATGTAAATTGTAACATTTTAAATAAACGTATAAAAAACAGAAAAAAAAATAATTAAAAGTAGTTTCCAATGCTAAAAAATATAAACAATACTCTAGAACTCAAATAACTCACAAATTGGGTAATTTGTAAAATAAATAAATAAATAAAGATAAAACTTGTGAATATACGTAAGTATCTATCACATTTGATTTACTTTCCATTAAATAAATTTTCAGAATTTAATAAAAGTCAAAGTATTTCTATAATGTACAGATAAGCGCAGTTAAATCAAGGCTCCCATTATAGGGTTGGATTGCGAGAATTTTGCAATATTTTGAAAAATCTCGTTCAAAAATATATCATAAGGGGGATTGCCCCTTAATTTTTTCACATTGCTCTGAGTATTTCATCACTTTTTTAGTTCAGTTGGGTAATATATTAATTAGTTCGAAGCCTGTAGTGTCCTTTATTTACTTAACTTTTACAAAAATTCTTGATTTAAAAAAAAAAAAAAAAGAAATATTATGTAATTATTCCAGAATACTTTTTAATTATAAATATTTGTTAAGAGGATATATGAAGTGTTTATTATATCAACAAACAACTACAAAGTGTAAAGGCTAAAAATTGCAATAATTAAATGTTAAATAATTTAGGTTATGCCAGTTATTGCACTCTTTGAGTGCTCAAAATCAAAAAATTTCTTACTTAAATTTGAAATATCCCACCTTTTTTTTGTTAATAATAAAGTGCATATGCATTGTTTTATTTTTTCTCAATGTGTAAAGTAAAGTTCATGCGTTTGTATGAGTTCTAGAGTATTGTTTATATTTTTTAGCATTGGAAACTACTTTTAATTATTTTTTTTCTGTTTTTTATACGTTTATTTAAAATGTTACCATTTACATTTTTTCTCTCTGCTACATATGTATATCTTATTAAGTATAATCAAAAAATTATATATGTATATATGTGCATTATCATTATTTCTATATGGCACCGAAAATAATCAACAAACTATATAGAAAGATGGTATTTATTTACTCAGCATAGCGTTTTAAAATATGCAAAGAAAAAAAAACTCAGCAGTTTGTATATTGCAACCAAAATATACAATTTACAATCGAATTTCAAAACTAAACTAAATACATAATGGGAGTAACTAATAATAAAAATACTTATGTTTGGTGCAATACAAAAATATCGATAAAGCTCGATGCAATTTCGCGAAAATTGTAATAATCTAACATTTTGAATATACTATACGAACACAAAACATTAAAAAATGCAAACTGTAATATTTCATATAAATATATACAAAGTAGTAAAAAGGTTAAAATGCTAACAGTAACATTTTATTATAAACGTATACAAATGTTAACAGAAACACTAAACAAAATATCTATCACAATACTCTAGAATTCATAACAAATATAAACTTTAAGTAAAAGAAATAATTTAATAATTAAAAAAAAAACAATGCATACACACCTTACTGTTTGAAAATTGTGAAATGTTTATCCAGTATTGAAAATTAGCATCAGCCATCAGCGTAGCATCTTTGCTGTGTAAAAACCATCATCGAGTCTCGAGAAAGCATGAGCCAATCAGGTTTCTGAATTCACTCGTTCTAGAAATCCGAAGAGGCTCTCAGCGATTGGTCACCGGTTTCGTCTAAAGACAGGAACAGCCTCCGCGCATGCCCAAATCGTGCGATTTTGGTCTTAAAGAAAATCGCTTGTGTTTTAATATATAAGATAGTAGTCTGCACAAACTAACAATAAGCTGACTAACTTAAATATGGAACACTAATCTTTTTTATGATTTTAGGATTCCTCATACTGTAAAATTTTATAAAAATGTCAAAAAATTGAGGTTGAAAATTTTCGTGAATACCAAAGTTTTCCAAACTTATAGTACAATAGAAACTAAAAATGTTTTTTTTTTCAAAGATGAATATGAATATATACATTGCTTATTACTTAAAATTGGAGATAACTAATTTGAAATCTTTATATCAAAAGTCAAAAATTGTTTTAACATTTGTTATATTACACAATTTATTTACAGATTTGTATATAAAAAGGTTGCATATACATAAATCATCATTTATAAAACATGAAAACTGCTCATTGGATTTCAGTATAGTGATTATGATTTTATATCGTATATTATATCAAGTTTTTACAATGATAAAATGTAGTTACATTTTTTGTTTACTAAAACAATGTCATTTAGTAATTACTAGAACTATTAAAGATGCTTTTTAGTTTTTGCCAGTTATGCCAGCAAAAAGCCAATCCTGGTTTGAACATTTTCTCCTTGCCTGCCCTATGATTTAGTGAAAATCTTTTAACATGAAACTGAGGGGATCGAAATATTTTTTCATATTAAAAAGATTTGAAACAGAAAAGTACAAATTGACTAATATTTCCCATGTCATCACATTTTATTTTGATTTCCTGTTAAACTACTAGTAAGTTGCATCTATTGGGTGAAAATCAAATAAAAAAATTGTTTTTTGAGGGAAAAAATTAGGTTTAAGTTCATCCATTGTTTTATTCTTCTCTCCATTTGAGTGTGTATCTAAATAGCTATGCATACTTTTAATCATTTTTTGCATTTTTGAAGTAGAGAAGACAAGAACTGCGTCATTGATTCTGTTTTCAGATTCATCATTGGAATTTACATGGGGGGAGGGGGGGGGAACCATGTAAATTACAAACAATTTCTAAAATCTCTTTGTCTGTCATAATTGGTGCTATAAACACATCACCATCAACTGCAATATATTGAAGCAAACATGTCACTGAAAATCGAAAACAAATTTTTTCGTGTTAAAAGAAAAAATAATGTATTATATTGCATAGTATGCTGTCCGGACTGCCTTATCATTTTGTGTTTACCAATTTATCATGTTAAGCATTTTCATGTTAAATGTATTTCACTGTATTTAGAATACCGGACTTTGATTTTATGCTATTATTTTTTTGCTGATGCTGACATGATTTTGATATTATGTTGGCAATAGATATGCACACACATATGTATACATAGACAATTTGCTAAAAATCTCATTTCCAACTTTGGGAGATCGCAAAGCATATAATTTTAACATAAAATCGCTCTATCATACATAAGTAAAAGAAATTAAAATACTTATTTAAAATCCAAAGAAGCCTAATTACTTATAAATAAATTAATAAAACCTTAGTTGCTTCTTGAAATTCAGCCATAGCACTTGCGGGAAGGGCCCCTCCCGCAAGTGCTATGGCCGAATTTAAAGAAGCAAGTAATGTTTTATTAATTTATTCATAAGAAAATATATTTACAAAGATGATCCTCTGTAATTGGATCCTCTTATAATTGATATTTTAGCAAGTAGTTTAATGCAACAAACTTGACAAACCCCAAATAAAATACGAATTCATATAAAACCATAATTAGTCAGTATAGTATTTCTTATGCAAAAAATTGGCTAAGGTACAGGCTTCAGAAAATTCATCAAATTTATGTGATGAATCTCAAATATAATACAAATAATTTACAATAAATTGATTCACTCAGACAGTGTGTAATGTATTTGCTGTGGTTAATTACTATAATAACTCAATTCACTTTCTTTACTTCAATACAATACATACAAAATCTTCTTTACTACTTACAATACATGCAAATTTTTTGTGTTTACAAATAGAAATGGCTTTGATAGTAAGTTAGAAAATAGCAAACTTAGATTTAAATGAAAACATTCTTATATCTTACCAATGAAGTATTAAGAAGAATGAAGTATTTTTGAAGAAATGAATAAGGTTGAGTTTCCCCCCCCCCCTCCCCTCAAATTTTTTTTTTTTTTAAAGCTTTGCTAATGTGTTGCATATTTACTGTATACTTTTCTTTACAATAAGGTATAATATTTGATATAAATTGGTTTTATTAATATATATATATATATATATATATATATATATATATATATAATATTTTGGAGTTTAAAAGGAAAGTATTGTAGTCATGATAAAAATTCGACTTTGAGATTTTGGTGCATCTGTTCATTTTGAGACTCCCGAGTTCATTTATGCTATTTTTATGGTGACAGATGTATGTGTGTAAGTGAACACAATAGTGTCTAAATGCTTTGTTCAAATGAGCTGAATGTTGGTATGTATGTTATAGATCAACATAACCACACAAACAAAATTTGATTGTGGTGAATATATCTAGCACTTAACTTTTTTTTACAGGTACATAAAGAAAAATTCTTTATCATTATGGCCCATAGGCTCAAATTATTTAAAGTGCAATAGTGTTTAAATGCTTTATTTGATTTAACTGAAAATTTATACACATGTTATAGGTTACCATCACACAAAGTACAAACGGTATAGATTTTGTGAATCTAGTGCTTATGAATTTTTTACAGGGATACAACAAAAATTCCTTTATTATTATAATCTATGGGTTCAAATTATTATAAGGGCATTAGCGTTAATTTAAACAACATACTGTATGGGGAAAAACATCCTATTATAATTTTCTCATTTGTTTATTTATCAACTTCTCTTACTTTATTTTTTAAACAACGGTTGATTACTTAATGTTTGGAAAGTCGAGTGGAGTCACTTCAGATTTTTTTTTCCAGCTACGACCATAGCCCATATCAGCTCTCAACCAAGTTTATTAATAATCTTGTATAGTATATATCTTTTTTACCACTGTATTTTCAAACCTAATGTTATGCATGTTAAGTTTGTGGCATCTAGTAATTTCTTTTTTGCAATAGTATAAATTATAAAGGTTGATGAATGTAAAATTTTTACTATATTATTATACAACATTTTTCTTTCTATATTTTTAGTACAAATAATTTATTATGTATATATTGGTTCTCTTAATTTAGGTTTTTGGATTCTAAACATCAAGAACATTATAAAGTATATAATTTGTAAGTACTCACTTTGTTATTAGTAAATTTTTGTACAATTCTATTTATTTTTGTTATAATAGAAAAGAAAAGAGAGAAAAAAAAAAAAAAAAAGGAAATGTTTCCTGTTGGTTTTTACAAAATTGATTGGAGCCATTTTGACTTCAAAACATGCAGATGTTAAGATGTAAAAGATGTGTTATTTTATTTTTAAAATACAGTAAGTACCATTTATACGTCTTTCAAAGGACTGACAGAAAAAGACATATAAATGAAAAGATGTATAATCAAAATTAAAAAAAGTAATCTGTGTTTACTTGAAATTTGATGACACTGAAGCTAAATTTATGTAAAAATATTAAGTTTTTTAAGATAGTAACTACTAGTATACTACTTTATAATAGAATTTAAATTTGAAGGTAATTAAATAAAAAAAAGATTTATTATAAAAAGTGAGAAAAAATCAACCATTAATGCATAACTCTTGTCCTATTTATATATCTCATATCTTGAGCACTGTATTACATATCTTGAATACTATATGAACACATCTTGAGTATTAATTATATATATATATTGTGTATCTTTAATAAATATTGTACAACTTATGTCTACATAGGTAATTATTTAATTACATTAAAAAATCTTTAATTCTTGCCTGACGTGCTGATTGTCTGTGAGTCTTAAGAGTTGCATTGTGAAATGAATTAAGTTCATTAAATGCTTTATTACTTGTGTTTTGACAAACAAAATAAGTTCAAAGCTTTGCATTGTAGTCCATTGCTTCTTTAAAGAAAGATGTATTAACTTCTTCACATTCACATTCTACATCATCATCGCCAAATTTGGCATCACATTTTTTTCCCCCAATGAGTTCATTAATTATGAATAATTCTAAAGTCATGATATGGACATCACAGTTCAGATACTTATCAAAATTGATATTTAGGAGGGATTTAGACCTTAATTTGAACGAAAAAATGACCAGTTGAGAAATGTTGCGAATTTTAGAATAGCGAAGAAGATGTATTGGTATAATTGATACTATGGGCGTATAAACGAAGAATTTTAACATTAAAATGAATAGGAATGAATTGGGACTTCACTAAAAGGGCTTATCTATATATATAAAAGAGTACTTCCACTCACTCACTAACGCACAGCAAAATCTACTGGAGCCACTGACGCGAAACTTGGTCAGATTATAGAACATGTAGTGCAAGCATCCCCTAAGAAGCGATTTTTGCGAAATTCGCCCTCCAAGGGAGGTTGGGGGGGGGGGGGGGGAAGACGTGATTTCACAAAAACCTTCATGTCTCAAAGAAAAAAAAACAGATATCTGTAAATTTTTTGCATTAAAATATAGCTAACACAAATGCCTAAAAATCAATTTGTGGAATTTCGGAAATTCTATCCACAAGAGGAGGTGCGTGGCAAAATGTGATTTTAAAAAAAACCCTTCATATCTCAAAGGAAAAAACAGATATACGTGAGATTTTCGTTTCAAAATATAGCTAAAAATAAATACCTAAAAACCAATTTCTGGAATTTTAGAAATTCGGCCCCTAAGGGGGTGCAGGGGGCAAAACGTGATTTCACAAAAACCGTTATATCTCAAAGAAAAAAATAGATATCTGTAAAATTTTTGCTTTAAAATATAGCTAACTAAATACCTAAAAACCAATTTTTGGAATTTTAGAAATTCAGTCCCCAAGGAGAGGGAGAGGAAGCAAAACTTTATCTATATTACATCTTCTATATATAATACAGATATTTCTTCTAAAATAAAGTTTTAAAAATAATTATTTTAATTTTTAATTGTTGCCAAAAAAAAAATTATGAGTTGATTTATTTTACGACATATAATAAGATATATTTTGACGCGAATAGTAAAAGAAATATTAAATAATAAATTTGCTTAGGCTATGACAAAATGATGTCATCATCAAAATTAATTAATAATAATAAAAATCCAACATATTTTTTCAAATTTTGTTTCATAATCTTTTTTTAATACACCTCTATTTTAGATTTCTTTTTAATAGTGTTTTTATTCATTCATTTATTTATTGGCACGTATAATACGTTTGACATGAAAGCTAATTCAGCATGATATTCAGATTTACTTATTCATAATGCAGGGTAATTTTTTTAAATTTTAATGCTGAAGTAGGTACGACATTTTTCGCCAAGGCGTCTACTTTCATGATAGCCACTTTAAGCCAAGTAGCAGATAAAGCATATAAACAAATTATAAACAATTGAGAAAAAAAAAGAGAGAAAGAAACCGAAACAGTTAGCTCATAAATTATGTATTTTTGTTTAAAATGTTGACAAAAATTTAAAAGTCACCAATGGGAGCTATAATAAGCTTGTACCATGATAAGGTTAAATATTTATTTACTTTTCTATGTACCAACCACTGTTAACTAACTATGAAATACATCACAGCATATTGTAATATTATATTTGACGTGAAATTGCTGTCATTTTATGGTCGACCAGTAAAATCAAATAAATATAGGAAATAACGTAAAAGTAAATATTATGCACAGTACGTACAGTGTTGTTCATATGTAATTAAAATTCAAATATAAAAGGGGTACTTCAAATTTTTCGATACTGTCTATTTCGAAATTGTCATTTGATAAGCACAAAAGTGGAAGCCCACTGGAATGACATTGACGCATGCAATAGCGACACACATCGGAAGCGAGCTTTTGAGCAATTTCAATGAATTTTATTTTTATTTTTTATCTATAAAGCGATATAGAAAAGAATTTTCGTTAAATATAGTGACCTGCCAAGCGGGTAAAATTTGTCCGAAGAAATCCATAGGAGCTGAGGCCACAATTTTTAGTGTGTGGTTCCTTTACATGTATCCAAAACCCATTGCAATGGGAATTTGAGAATTTCGCCATTTTCCCCCTTAAAAGCGCTCTTCACTTACCGTCGAAGGAAGCCCGAGCCAATGTTATTCTATGGGGAAATTTTCTTTACAAATAACTTGTTAACTAATACATATTTTTAAATTCTGTTTTCACATTCAGATAATTCCCAACTGTTAAATTGACGGACCTTTTTTTAAAAATGTATATTTTTAATTTTTTTATATTTTATTTTGAAATTGCAAAATGAAAAAATTTCACATATTGAAAATTTGTATTTTGCAGCTACAAAATAAAATATAAATAATTAAATAAATATATATTTTTTTTAAAGTTCCGTCAATTTAACAGCTGGAAATTTTCAGAATGTTATAACAGAATTTAAAAATATGCATTAGTTAATAAGTTATTTGTAAAGAAAATTTTCCCATAGAATAACATTAGGTCCGGCTTCCGGCGGCGGCGAGTGAAGAGGGTCCTTAAGGAAGGGAGAGCAATAGAGACGTTTCCAAGCATAACTTTGCTTAAAATTATCACTAGGATTAATTTTTGTGTGTGGTTTGGTTATGCATTCTCAACACGCGCTATCAAGGAATTTTACGATATTTCCCTCTGCCTACCTCCTTTAAGGGCGGAGTGGGGGCGAAAACACATTTTTAAGAGTAACTCTTTCCAAAGTACCTCAGGAAAGTGATTTTTTGATATGTCGGTTGGTTATGCATACTCAACACACACACTACAAAGGTGTTTCGTGAAATTCCACCTTACTGTTCTTGGGAGGTGGGGACAAAAAACATGTATTCATGTGTAACTCTTCACTAAATTATCTTAGGAAGGAGATTTTTGATGTGTGGGTCGGTTATATGTATCTAACTCATAGTATAAATAGATTTTGCAAAATTCCCTCCCCTGTCCTTCCTTTATGAGCAGGGGGGTAAAAAAAACACGTTTTAAAACATAATTTTCTTCAAATAATCTCAGAATCTCGATTTTTTTCATGTCTGGTTAGGTATGTGTATGCAAGATGCACTATAAAGGGATTTCGCGAAATTACCCCCACCAGCCCAGAAGAGGTGTGTGTGTGTGGGACACACACACACACACACACACACACACACCTCTTCTGGGCTGGTGCGGCAAAAAACATGTTTTCAAGCTTAAATATACTCCCGATTACCTTAGAATGATGAATTTTGATGAGTGGGTGTTGATTAAGTGTACGGAGTATGCACTTTGATGGGAGGAAATATTGCAAAACTTTCAACATTACTTGTATGGGAAGGGGAGTAAAAAATAGGTAAGGTACTGCCAAAGGCATTGGGGCTCGAGGATTCGAAAAGTGTGGGGAGCAGGAAAACCTCTACTGAAGTTAGCAGGAACTTTAACTTACATTTTGACTGATTTCTTTTTTTATTATTATTATTAATGATATGAAATATTGAGAATTCATTTCGATATAATGACCAGCGAAGCGGGCAAAGCCTGCTAGTTAATGTAAAAGACATGTAAACGGTGCTTTACTGTTAATAAGAAAGCCCCACAGAACTGGTGTTTTAAAATATTACTTACAAAACTTTGAATAAACGCCATAAAATACAATAGTCTCATAACAATTGTTTCGGTTCGAAAGAGCACACAACCCTTCATCAGGCGAACAAAGTAGGCACAAGTGCTTCAGTCAAGGCGGCACCTGCCTTTTCATGTGCTCTTTCGACCCAAAACAATTGTTGTGAAGATAATTACATTTTATGGTGCTTTACTATATTATATAAACCATTGTTTAGCAATTGATTTAAATAGACAAAGAGAAATAAATTAGAAAATGCACTTGTAAAAATTGAGCATTAGGCAGACATAAACCATCTAGTAAATGAATAAAAATATCCATTTCTTAAAATATTGTCCATATATCACAAAATATTCTCACAAAATTGACTGTTTTACAACATTCAAAGTTATACTTTTTTCAAAGTTATACTTTTCTGAGATGAAAATTATCTGTGCTCACCTAGGAAAATTAATTTTGATAAACAATAATTCTAGTAAATAATTTGGTCTGTGTGAATACTTACAGAAAATAATAGAATGAAGTTTTGTGATGGCCACTAGTTTGTATCAGAACTATGAAATTAAGAAATGTGATTGTAGTAGAAGAAATATCATTTTAAAAGAAATAAGTTATCTTGTATCATTCAGTTATTGTTTTAGTCTGTTCTGTGTTATTCTTAATGTTATGGTCACTTATTTTTAAATGCTTTGACAGGTGCACAGAAAGAACGTATGACCCAGCTAAGTTTCATTACAGAGTAGCTGAGTTTCCTTTTGATGATCATAATCCTCCAAAATTAGAACTCATCAAACCATTCTGTGATGATGTGGATTCATGGCTATCTAGTAATGAAAACAATGTTGCTGCCATACATTGTAAAGCCGGCAAAGTAATGCATTTACTTTTTATATTATTGTTATTTAAATTTTATGATGCACATGAATGCTTCCCCCCCCCCCCCCCCCCCCCCCATGAATTCATGTGTGGGATTCTGTGTAAATAGGCCACAATGAAGAAGCTTAAAGATATTTAATTTTTTTTTTTCAAGTCAAAAAGTTAATAAATTATGTATTCATATAGTATGAGTATTGTTTTATTAGTTTATAAATTTTGAGCTTTAATTATTATTATCATTTTAAATTTCTGAAGCTATGAAATATCATTTTTTCACTTGCAACCATTACCACCTACAAATACAAAGAAATATTTTTTACTGAAACACTTATATTTTCTTTATCTGACTTTTGTGTTTTAAAATCAACACAAGGTATTATTTTTATATATGAAATTGTATTTTTTGGCCCTGAGGTTAATTTTAATTTGGCAAAAAAGTTTATGACTGATGTTTCAAATCATTCCCTCACTCATTATGATTCAAGATGTTTCAATTAGAAAACAATATTATACTGCTTGAAACTGTGCATATGTACTGAAAACACATTCTAATCTGTCTAATATACATACATTCTAATTTGTATAATATTTATTTAACGTGGGCCAGTTACAATTATTTTTTGTTGAAACGATGCAATAGTGGTGTAATTAATAAAATGCACAAGAATAAAAAATATTTTAAAATGAATAATATTTAAACACGTGGACTCAGCTCAATGAACTAATAAGAAAAAATGATGACATTTGTCTGATGACAATATTTTATGGAAAAATGTATTTTTAAAAGTTACTTCTTCAGAATCATTGCAACCATCATTTTAATCCTAGCAATACTTTAAAGATATATACAGAATATGAATTATCATAAGTTGACTAAAAAATACAGTAGAACTTGGATAATTCGAAGTTGAAGGGACTAGAAAAAAAATTGAAATATCCAAAAATTCGAATTACATATACTATTTTGTCAAAAAGAAGAGATAAATTAAAAATATAAAAAACTATGATCAAAGATTTAACACATAAACTTTATATCTAAGAATACTGCATCATTAAGCCCCTCCCATTATATCAATATTTTTTTACGAGCTTAATTATTCAACACATTTTTAAAATAGTCACATATTTTTAATTGCTTCTTTAAGTACAAACTTTGTATCATAGCATATGACTCCAACCCATCAATTGATACAAAAACAGAATCTCCTACAATAGACATGAATTTCAATTTAAAAAAACCCTCGAAGTTCATGTATATGGACCATATCTTGTGATGCACTACACTGTAAAAAACATGTCCTGTTTGCTGCCAGAAATTCTCTGTAATTTGAGAAAATACGTTCTGGCAACGTAACGTTTTCGTAAATTATGCGTATTTTCTCAGATTACAGAGAATTTTTGGCAGTAAATAGGACATATTTTTTACAGTGAAGGTAGGAAATACGCGGTATTTCCTTATCCTTCTTTTGAAAGACTGTTAAAAAAAATAATAAACTTATCTGAGAAAAATCTCAGGACCAAATTTTACTGTAATATTTTAAAGGAAATCGTATGAAAAATTCGAATTATCCAATATCGAATTCGAATTATCCATGATTTTTAATACATTAAATCATTATCCATGATTTTTATTGTATTAAAATTATACCAAAATTAATAAAGAAGTTATTGCCAACATGGCGACAAAAATGTAAAAGGTGTTGTGAGAATCTCTTATATTATTAAAATCTGTGCGCATCTGTGTGTGTGTGCGTCTGTGAGAAATGCCTTGATGCAGTCTAAAGCTCGGGCGCTAATGGTCGCATGGACTTTGGACAGGTACCGTCGGACGTAGAATTTATTGCAGATGTTCGTTATCTAATTTGCTAAACGATGCAACCCTAATTAGTGGAGATATTAATTAAAATGTCGACCCATGTCTAACGAAAAAACAATTCAAAATGGCAGGCGACCGTCATTTTCATCCGGGGCTGCATACCTCAAAAGAAAAAGCAAAGAGAGAAAATTTCGTGGGTTTTTGTGAACCCATCGCCTGCTGTTGGAGATATTGAAAATACACCTGTACCACGATAAAGAGCATTTATTAACGATTATTACGGTACAATTAAAAAAATATATACAGATTTTTTTATATTTAAAAAAAAAAATTATAAAGGGTCGAAAATTTCTTTTTCTCGATCGTCATTATTGAATAGCCCTGTATGAAAGAACAGACCCATTTTTTAATAACTGGTATATTTGGAAAGGTCATTTAATATCCGCTTTCGAACCAAAAAACATTATAACAAAATACACATTAACGATCCATATTTTTAGATTTTACGAAACATCGATTTTTTCACAAAACATTTTATAACTCAAAATCTTGATAACTATCAATGTCCTCACATATAAAAATTGTTCATTTCATACATATAAATAAATATGTTTATTTTTCTAGGAAAATCTTTAACTTACCTTTTCTTTTCAAATTAATGGATGTTTACTTATTTTTTTTTTAATTAAAATTCATTTCGCCTGTTTAAAATACATCGCGTGTCAACTATCGATGTTTGTTTACATTTCTACCGTTGTCACTTTTGATCTGCATAACTTTTCTATTTTTACTGTTGCCACTGCTGTAGAAATAATTATTATAAATTATGTTTTGGCTTTGACCGTTGAGTGGCTCTAACGATGTTTGTTGATATGCAGATTTAGTGACTTTGGATAGTATAAAAGATTGCGGCGAATTGAATAACGTTGCAGTTAAGCAGTTTGGCAGTTTTGAGCAATTAAGCATGTGAGCTCTTGGCATCTTGACAAGCTCCAGTATGGTTGTATTATTTGAGCTGTGATAGCTGCCGTTGTTATTTGTTATATCTTTACAAATGTTAAGCTTTATAATTAAAATGAGTTTAATCTCGTTAATTGTTTTCTTCATCTCGCGATGTTGAAATCATAAAGTAATCTAGATAATCGAAATTAGTTGTTGTTTTGTTCAAGTTTGATTTTTGATAATGTTATTAATGTTTTTAGGCTTTTAGCGCTGTCTTGTTAAGTTTTCTAAATGAATTAAATTAAAACCCTTCAAGTTAAAAATCATCATAAATTTAATAACTTAGGTGATGACAGATTCATAATTGTAATAGTGCATTTTTGCTATGATGGACTTTAGGATCTGGTGATATATTTCTTAAATTGTTTTTTTTATTCTCGCTGGTCAACGCGGCGACCACAGGATGTAAAGTTTACATCTTCCTTTTTCCTCGTTGGTCAACATGGCGACCGTGAGACATCGTATCAACATTGATATGTGTTTAATAGTGTCAACGATAATGTTGTTTCTAAAACTTTTGTATTTCAAGATTTATGTCTACAAGTTTACTAGATTATCTGTTACAAGATCCATCAATTGTGTCTGTTTATTCTGCACCTAAAAGGTAATTTAAATCTTGTCATTATTTTTACAATGTTTACTGTTATCTATATATATACTTTTCTATAAATAAAATCTGTTTGTTAATGTTAAACTTTTGTATTCAATGAGCATTTTTACTTACACTAGTCAAGTCATCTTTACTGAAACCCTTAAACTTAAATTTAAATACAATTTTCACTGTTGCTTTTTCTGCTTAAATAAAAATTTTGATAGATTGACCTTTTTGGTCTTCATTAAATCTTTTAGAGATAAATCATTTTTTTTTTATTATTATTATATAGATCTCGGTTTGACAATTCACTTCTCAAAAGATTGAAAGATTTTTTCAAAAACTGAATGAGTTGTAAATTTTTTTATTTTAGGCATAAAACCATTGAATACTGCTATCTTGATCCATTCGACTTCATGTGGTGGGTTACCATGGCAACTGACATTGGCAGAGAATATAATATATGGCCAAAAGAACGAAATCTTTTACCAATTGAGTTCACCTGGTTTTTGAACTGGGAATAAAGTTGATTTTATATCAACTATGTGAAAAATGCCTGAGCCAGAAATCGAACCCGGGTCCTCCACTTAATGTGCGCATGTTCCTCCACTGAGCAACCCCCCCCCCCCCCAGCCCCCGGTCCCCTGTCTCTGGCTGATAACCAGCTCTGCACCTTGCCAATGGTTATGTGAGAAATACCAAGCTGATTATCAGTCAGGGTAACTCAGTGAAAAAACATCTTGCATATTAAGCACAGGATCTGGGTTCAATTTCATCCTCTAGCATTTTTTATTGTTATAATTATAAAAAATCAACTTTAACCCTCCAAACTATTTAAAATACAGAACATTGTTATTTCTTTATGGCTAAACACATGTTCTTAAATATTGCACATTTTGTTTTATTGTACTTTTTTGGTACTTAGTGATACACTCTGACAAAAAAGAGTGACGCACCAAGAAGAAGTTATCTGAATGGTACGAATATTGGTAGATGTGATGTACATGTGGAAAAACAAATGATTACAGTTTCAGAAATTTAGGAGGATTTAATCAAGAGAAAGAGCCTCACAAAGTTAACAAGTCAATAATGCGTTGGCTCTTATGTAAGCAGTTATTCGGCTTGGCATTAATTGATAGAGTTGGCAGATGTCTTCTTGCGATATATTGTGCCAAATTCTGTCCAACTGGTGTGATATATTGGCAAAATTACGAGCTGGTTTTAGGACCCTTTTCATGATGCTCCAAATGTGCTCAGTGGTAGAGAGATCCGGCGACTTTGCTGGTCAAAATAATGTTGGGAAGGAAGATAACAGGTAGTAGAAACTATCTTCATACGTAGTCAGGCATTATCATGTTGAAATATTGATAACTTTGGTTATCTTTTGGTCCTCACATTTAATGTAAAAACATTCCTTAATTTATCTTTATATAGGTATACTTAAATATCTTATAACTTAAAATATCTTTTACTTACTTTTTTTCAAATTTAATTCATCCTTTTAAATCTTTTACTTACTCCGTGCTTTTTCGCGGCAAACATCGCGGTTTGTTTACTTTTTAGCTGTTGCCATTCTCTGCACTGTTAAAATAACTTTTTCTCCTTGTTGCCATCGTATCTTAATTCATTAAATTAATTATGAAAAGTTTCAACTTTGGCCATAAGGTGGCGTCATCGTTATTTTTACTGTTTTGGTTTTGACCACACGGTGGCGTTATTATCGATGTTTTTCTGATCGTTTTATGCAAATATTGTATTCTTTAATGATATAAAAGTTCGATTCGATCGTAGTACAGTGCAGTAGCAGCAGTGCAGCAACAAGATGCATTAGTGTGTTTTCCAGTGAGCTGGTCTCCTGTTTAGCTAAGATGTTTGCTGGTTTGGAGTTAAAAGTTTTATTTAATTAAAAGTTTAAGCATATGAATTTTTTATACTAAGTTAAGTTTTAATATGTTAAAAGTTGATGCTGGTTTACCATGAAGTTAAAAATAATTAATAATTAAATTCTGAATGAAGTTAAAGTTTTTTTGAACTCTTGTCCTTGTTCCTTATCGTTTTTTAAAGATGATAAATTTCTTCTGTTATAAACTTTAAAGACTTTTCGTTGTTATATCCTAGTGGTCAACAAGGCGACCCTAGGGATGTTAATTTATCTTCATAATTATTTCCCCGATGGTCAACTTGGCGACCATCTATCTACAATCTTCGTCTGCTTTAAATTATATCTTCTTTTGTTCGATCGTTATCTACAGTGATAATGTTTTTCTTGGAGTAACGTTTATTTGCTTAGTGGTCAACAGGGCGACCCTAAGGGATGTTAATTTAGCTTCATGATTATTCCCCCGATGGTCAACTTGGCGACCATCTATCTGCAATCTTCGTTTGTTCTAAGTTGCATTATCTTTTTTGATATCGTCTTACGTTTATCAATGGTCAACTTGGCGACCTTGATTTGTGTTAAATAGTGTTGTGTTTAAAAGGGGACTGTGGGACAAGATGTTTTTTTTCTTCAGAAATATTGTGTAAAGAGCTGAATGTTTTTGTACTTTCTTCAAGCTAATGTTTTTCAAGGTAACTATCCAGCTTATATTGCTACTTTATGTTAATGCTTTATGTTAATGTATTTAATTAAAAGTTTGTTATATATATATTTACATATGTTTTTTTGATATAAATAAATTTGTTAAGTTTTTTAAATTTTCCTTGTTTTTACTGAGATCAAGTTTACTAGTCACTAGTCATTTTACACTTTCAAAAACTTAAAGTTCAAACGTTTCTATTGTGCAAAAACTTTGCTTAATATTAAATTTTAATAGACAGACCACTTCTAATGGTCTTCAACAGTTGGGTTATGGGCCCAGAAATTTTTGGATAAGTTTTTTGTATGTAAAGAATTCTTTAATTGTCTTTGACTAGTGTTTTTTTGACTCAGTGAAAATTGGGAAAATGGCGTTTAATTTGACTCCCCAAATTGAAAAGCTTGGTTCTACAAACTATGCTGGTTGGAAAAATGACATTAAATTTTTGTTAATGGAAAAGAATGGATATGAAATTGTTACTGGGGTAGAAAAATCACCTGGTGTAGAAGCATCTGAGGAGGTAGTTAATGATTTTAAAAGGAGACAAAATTCTGCTATGTCTTTACTTTACTTAAATATAGAACCAGAATTTCGCGGTTTAATAAGTGAGTGTTCTGACCCCTCAGAGGCTTGGAAAGTTTTAAAAGTCAATTTCCAACCAGATAGTAGGAGTCACCACATGAAATTGTTTTCAGAGTTAATGACATGTTTTATTCAACCTGGCGAGTCTATTGGTCTCTTTGCAGCTAGAATTTCAAAAATTGTAGATCAGTTAAAAGCTATTGGTAAACCAATAAGCGACGAGTATGTATGTTTCCAAATTTTGAGATACTTACCTGATAAGTTCGATCAAATAGTGCAACAGATTTTAAGATGGCCTGATAAAGAGTTTTCGTATAAAAATATTGTAGTTGAACTTTGTTCTGAAGAGACACGACTCCAACTACGCACTTTTGATAAAAGTAAAGTTGAATGTACAATTGAGGTTCAAAGTGCTAAATTTAAGAGAAAATCTGTAATTGTTTGTTGGAGGTGTGGTAAAAAAGGCCATGGTATTAAGGATTGTCGGGTTAAGCTTGAAAATAATTCATCTGCTGCAAAAGAGAAACCACTTAAAAGTAATTTTGTTAAGAAGGCTGGCTCCAGTCAACAGTCTCGACGTGATAAAACTCCCCCACGTAAAACTCAAAATTTTATTGCTGAGGCAAACCTTAGCAGTTTTGATCGAGAGGGATGCTGGGCTTTTGATACCGCCGCCTCTCATCATTTTTGTAAAGATAAAGCCCTTTTTAGTAATTTTGTTGAAGTGTCTGGTGATGAGTTACACGTGGCTGTTGACGGGGTTACCTTTCCTATTACTGGTAAACTTTAATGGTGTTGAAATAAAATTATGGAATGTGTTGTTTTCACCTAACTTAAGGAAAAATCTTTTAAGTGGTTCTAGATTCGACCAGGGTGGTGCTAAATTCATTGGTAAGTCTGGCAAGTTGAATGTGATCAATAAGTTTGGCAAGTTTCTTTTTTCTGCAAAAACTCTATGACGGGATCTATTACACTTTTCCAAAAGTTATTAGGAGCAGGCATGGTGTTAAGGTGAATGGGGGGCAAGATGTAAATGAAATTACTAATTCTGAAGTTTCAGCTTTACCTACATATGAGTCCGTCAATATTAAAGATTTGGACACATGGCATTTGCGTTTTGATCACATCAGCCCTGAACTCATTCTTAACACTTATCGTAATTCTGCTGTTAAAGATCTGCCTCTTTTAAAGTCTATAGATAATTTTTTTTGTGATCCTTGTCATTTGAGTAAGCAAAATCGTGTTTCCTTTAAATCTATAGGTCATTCTTTTTCTAAAAAGCCATTAGAAAGGCTGTTTCTTGACACTTGGGGACCTATTAAAATAAATGGGAAAAGAGGCGAATGTTTCTTTTTGTCCATAATAGATGACTTTTCTGGTAAATCTGCGGTTTACCCCCTTCAAGAGAAGTCCATGGTCTTTGAAATTTTTAAAAGACATGTTTTAAGGGCTGAAAGGTTTTTGGGTACCAAGTTGAAGGCCATACGCACCGATAATGGTAGTGAGTTTGAGAATGACCATTTTAGATCTTTTTGTAATGAAACAGGAGTAATCCATGAGCTGACAAATACTTTTACACCAGAACAAAATGGTACATGCGAACGTTTTAATCAGACCATTATGAATTGTGTTCGGGCAATGCTGAAATCCAGCGGGTTGTCTGCCGATTTTTGGCCTGAAGCGTGTATGCATTTTACTTACACTTGGAATAGAATCTGCCATGGGAAAAATACGAAGACTCCTCTTGAACTCTATTCAGGTAATAAACCGTCTGTTCGTCATTTAAGACCTTTTGGTACTGTAGCTTATGTCGGTGTTCCTAAGGCTAGGCGTAAACATAAATTGGATTCGAAGGCAAAGAAAGGTGTCCTTGTTGGATACGCTTTGCGTACTCGTGGATATAGGGTTTGGTTAGATGATGATAAGAAGGTTGTTGAAACCATTAATGTTTCGTTCGTTGAGAGTAAAAACTTTCCGAGCAGTGGAGCGGTGATGGGCGACTCCTCCTTCGAGTTGGTGTATGTCCCAGAGGATCAGCCACGGCCTGTTGATCAGTTTCATCTTCCTGATCCGGAGCCTGGCACTTCTGGTGTCGTGCCCAATGAGACTGAGGATGTCGTCCCAGCCATTCCTCATACAAGTTCTACACCTTCTCAAGTTTTGTCATCCCCGAGCTGGATATCTAATCCAATCTGGTACAGGAAAGTTGTTCCCAGGCCTAAAGGAGATAAAATTGACATCTACTATTATCCTGATGGAGAGGGTAAGAGGCTCCCTCAAAGATCTCCAAATGATATTGAAAAGTTTTGTTTAGCTAATGGTATTAATTACAACCCTGCCAACTTTGATTTTTCAAAATTCAATACTTTTTCTGGTGTAGTTAATTCTGACGTTATACCTTCTGCGTCCAGCACCTTAAGTTGACTAGAGGTGGTGGTCCCTAGAACGTATAAACAAGCCCTGAAATCTGCCCAGGCGGATAAATGGCATGGGGCTATGCTGGAAGAATTAGAATGTATGGCTGCAAGAAAAGTTTGGCATTTAGTAAAACTCCCTGAAAACAAGTCTGTGTTAGGAAACTGCTGGGTTTATACAGTTAAGCGCGATGAGTCTGGTGCCATAGTAAGGTACAAAGCAAGATTGGTTGCGCAAGGTTTCAGCCAGGTACAGGGTGAGTCTTACGACGAAACTTTTTCGCCGGTTATAAATTTTTCAGTAGTCAGGTTCTTCTTTGCCCTATTAGTTTCATGTTGTGGCTGGGTTAACGTACAATGCGACGTAAAATGTGCATATTTATATGCCCCGTTAAAGGATGAAATTTATATGAAACAACCAACTGGGTTTGCTGAAAAAGGCAAAGAGAGTTGGGTTTGTAGATTAGACAGAGCATTGTACGGGTTACACCAATCTGGCAGATTATGGTTTTATGAATTCAATAAAGTGTTGTTGGAACTTGGTTTTAATAAATTTGAAAATTGTAATTGCGCATATTCATATCTTGATTTTTCAGTTCTGTTGGTGTACGTGGATGATATCGTCATTTTTGCTAGAACACAGTCACAGACTAAAACCATTTTGGAACTTTTGGAATCTAAATTTGATTTGAAGGTTTTAGGTATCACTCGTAAATTATTAGGCGTAGAATTTGAATATACAGATGCAGGTGTGTTAATTCACCAAAACCAGTATATTGGTGAAATAGGTGAAAGGTTTAGAAACCACCGTGTTCCCGTTTCTTCTTTGCCAATAGTTAAAGGTGTTCAATTTTCTAAAAGTGACTGTCCAGTTGTTCAGGCAGATATAGATGAGGCATCAAGTTTACCTTACAGAAATTTATTGGGTTGTATTTCATTTCTTGCAAATCGCACTAGACCTGACATTGCATATGCCACTAATATTTTTTCACAGTTCCAACAGAATCCAGGAGTTAAACATTGGCAGGGCTTACTTAAATTATTAGGTTATATCAAATTTACCAGTCATTATAAACTTTCTCTAAATTGTAAAAGCATTAAATTACTTTCATACTCTGATGCAGATTTTGCAGCTAATAGGGACGATTATGTCTCTATGGGTGGTCAATTAGTACTTCTGGATAATGCTGCCGTTTCGTGGCGCTCAAATAAACAGAAGGGTGTGACCATTTCTACGATGGAGTCGGAGTTTATTTCAATGTGCGATTGTGTTAGGGAACAAGATTGGTTTTATAACATACTATTAGAATGTCAAAGTTTAAAAATTATTAAAGAGAAATTTGATGTACCAACACAAGTCCAATCTTTCCGATCCATTCACAAAGCCGCTTGCCAAAAATGAATTGTTAAAATTTATAAATATAGTTTTCTTTCAAAATTCTAGTAATTAAAACTCTTCTTCTCCACTTTGCAGATATTTTTTTTTGTATATAATTGTTGGTATGTATGTGAGTCACAAGCGCTTGTGCATATGTGTTGTATATAGTGTATATAAGTATTTCATCTATTTTCATCATTTATAGTAATTTAATATTGTATATTAGAATTGTGTTTTGCATTGGTCTTGTACATATTGTATATAAAATTATATTATCTCTTGTTGCATATTTAGAATATAAGTCATATACATAATCATATAAATTGTATTGAGTATTTATAATGTATTTTTCTGCTTAGTATCTGCATTGTGGGGAACTTGCGTTTGATTATCTTTATAATGAAAAGGGGGGAAATTAATTGTAAAATGAAATTTAAATTTAATCTAAAATTACTTTCATGTGCTGTTTCGAAGTACACGTTTAAAATTTTTTTTTATGTACTATCTTTGAAGTACATTTTTCTTGCTGACTTTTGTCAGGTTGTGTGCCGTTTAGTGGTACAGTTTTTTTATGGACTTTGAAATTTTTCTTGGGTGGCATGTATATGCACACTTAACTCTTGTTGCTAATTCGTCTTATTGCACTTTTTGCTAGCTGTTAACTTGTTTTTACTAGATTGTTGAGTTTTTGTTGTTACTTGTTAAATAGTTTTTACTAATGAAATTGTTGCATATAAAACGTTTATACTAATTATTAAGATGGTTAATATTTGAATGTTTTTTTCTTATATGTTGCAGTGGGGGGCTTTGATAACTTTGGTTATCTTTTGGTCCTCACATTTAATGTAAAAACATTCCTTAATTTATCTTTATATAGGTATACTTAAATATCTTATAACTTAAAATATCTTTTACTTACTTTTTTTCAAATTTAATTCATCCTTTTAAATCTTTTACTTACTCCGTGCTTTTTCGCGGCAAACATCGCGGTTTGTTTACTTTTTAGCTGTTGCCATTCTCTGCACTGTTAAAATAACTTTTTCTCCTTGTTGCCATCGTATCTGAATTCATTAAATTAATTATGAAATGTTTCAACTTTGGCCATAAGGTGGCGTCATCGTTATTTTTACTGTTTTGGTTTTGACCACACGGTGGCGTTATTATCGATGTTTTTCTGATCGTTTTATGCAAATATTGTATTCTTTAATGATATAAAAGTTCGATTCGATCGTAGTACGGTGCAGTAGCAGCAGTGCAGCAACAAGATGCATTAGTGTGTTTTCCAGTGAGCTGGTCTCCTGTTTAGCTAAGATGTTTGCTGGTTTGAAGTTAAAAGTTTTATTTAATTAAAAGTTTAAGCATATGAATTTTTTATACTAAGTTAAGTTTTAATATGTTAAAAGTTGATGCTGGTTTACCATGAAGTTAAAAATAATTAATAATTAAATTCTGAATGAAGTTAAAGTTTTTTTTGAACTCTTGTCCTTGTTCCTTATCGTTTTTTAAAGATGATAAATTTCTTCTGTTATAAACTTTAAAGACTTTTCGTTGTTATATCCTAGTGGTCAACAAGGCGACCCTAGGGATGTTAATTTATCTTCATAATTATTTCCCCGATGGTCAACTTGGCGACCATCTATCTACAATCTTCGTCTGCTTTAAATTATATCTTCTTTTGTTCGATCGTTATCTACAGTGATAATGTTTTTATTGGAGTAACGTTTATTTGCTTGGTCAACAGGGCGACCCTAAGGGATGTTAATTTAGCTTCATGATTATTCCCCCGATGGTCAACTTGGCGACCATCTATCTGCAATCTTCGTTTGTTCTAAGTTGCATTATCTTTTTTGATATCGTCTTACGTTTATCAATGGTCAACTTGGCGACCTTGATTTGTGTTAAATAGTGTTGTGTTTAAAAGGGGACTGTGGGACAAGATGTTTTTTTTCTTCAGAAATATTGTGTAAAGAGCTGAATGTTTTTGTACTTTCTTCAAGCTAATGTTTTTCAAGGTAACTATCCAGCTTATATTGCTACTTTATGTTAATGCTTTATGTTAATGTATTTAATTAAAAGTTTGTTATATATATATTTACATATGTTTTTTTTGATATAAATAAATTTGTTAAGTTTTTTAAATTTTCCTTGTTTTTACTGAGATCAAGTTTTCTAGTCACTAGTCATTTTACACTTTCAAAAACTTAAAGTTCAAACGTTTCTATTGTGCAAAAACTTTGCTTAATATTAAATTTTAATAGACAGACCACTTCTAATGGTCTTCAACAAATATACACTCAAAGTTTTGTGGCATGACAGACAACAAAACGGGACGTAGAATTTCGTCAACATACCACTCTGCTTAAGATGCTGTGGATGGCAGGTGACAATGAGGTTGGAATCCCCCCTTTTTTTGGAGCATCTCTAGACGCATTTTCGCTAGTCATCAGGGCTCAAATTGGAGTAGAACTCATCACTGACAGCAGTTCTACTGGATTTAGTAACATTCCAGGTCGAACATGCCCGATATCGCTGTAAACAGGTTCGTCAGTGTATAAAGTTTAATAGCAGTCAGCACAAGGGGCTCTGTGAGCTCAACTCCATTTCTCTGAGCCGCCTGTGGCCTGTTAATGGTATTTGAAGTCACTGAACTACCAGTTGCATGTAGGATGGATAATAACGGT
>OZ005648.1:112231800-112285884 GCA_963930645.1 Salticus scenicus | reverse complement strand
GAATTTGGGGCTTTGAGTACAGCTCTGACAATTGATAAGTTCTTACATTCTGTCCTATCTCTAGGCCAACCGCTTCCTTCTTAACACTGTGTTCAGCCATGGTTCACTCATTCCTGCTACCATCATCTACTAGCGGCATTGCTCCTATCCAAATGTCAAAGAATTCACAGATTAGACGAACTGGCTTCTTTAAGCCCAACTACCTGTATGCATGTCAGTTTGTATCTAATTTGCATTTTGTCCTAAAGTGAATATGCAAACTGACCAATTATTTGTGACTATATCCAGAATAATCATTAACTCCTAAAAAAATAGTCCATGCTTTGAGGAAGCAGCAAATAAAATTAAAGAAACTCCAGAATCTAAATGTTAGACTGTCTAAATGTTGCAAAAAATATGTTAAAAGAAAATATCCCTCCCCCCCTCATTTAATGTAATGTATCTGTTCTACCAAAATAGATCTTTTCTACCAAAAAACTCCTAAACGATGAACTCAAATACATCAAATACATAGTAAATAAAGCAAACTATCCAAAGAATCTTGTAAACAAACTATAAAAAACGCATCAAAACACTAAATGAATGAATGAATGAATGAATGAATTATAAGTGGGTGGTTTACAAGAAACCAAGCACTGCGACCAGAGGTCTATTGTACTAACCCACAAAACCTAATCTTTAAAAAGACCTGTGGCAGAAAGAAAACCCAGCAGACATCTAACCGGAATATCCTGAAGCTCCCAAGGCTCAATTATATGCCGCCCCAAGTGCTCAAACCTATAGGCAGAGAAGACTTCACATTCACATAAAATATGTGTTGCAGTTTCCTCCCTGTACTTGCAACCCCTACAAAATGGATCACTAGCAATACCCATGACATAAAGATGTCTTTTTAAGCGACAGTGTCCCGTAAGGAGACCAATCACCTTGCTGATGCTATTTCTATTGAGCTTCATGAGCTCCTTAGCCCTTGCACTAGGATTACCACAGTTAAGCTCTTTAGCTTGCCTGCTCCCCTCAGTCTTGAGCCAAGTAGAGTACTGCAAATTTCTCATGATGGAGAAAATAGTACCCCTCAACATACAACCAGAAATACTCAGGACAGGTTCAGGACCAATAAAAGGTGTATCAGAACCCTTCCTAGCCAGCTCATCAGCTAACTCATTTCCCAGGATACCAGTATGACCTGGTACCCAATACAGGAAGATTTTATTGTTAGCAGCAAGAGCACAAAGAGTGAGGTAACACTCCCAAACAAGAGAAGAAGTCATTACTGACTTCTGTAAAGCCAACAGAGCAGCCTGACTATCAGAATAAATGTCAATATATCGATTCTTATAGCCCCTATTCATGCAAGTCCTACAACACATAAGGATCGCAAAGACTTCAGCCTGAAAGACAGTAGCATACCTCCCCAAAGGATAGGAAAGTGAAGTACCATCCTCAGGACAGCAAACACCAGCACCAGTGCCATTATCCATCTTGGAGCCATCAGTGTACCACTTAATGTGATTCGTATTACCCCAAGCTGGAGTATTCATCCAAATGTCCCTAGAGGGCAAGTGGATAATATACGGCTTAGAAAAAGCATACCTAGGGAGAACCTTATCACACTGCATAATAAAATGCGGGTGATCCGAAATCTCCTTATTAAGATGCTTCCAGTTCAGATAATTGGAATAATTATTCCAATGCCCAAAACTTCTTAACCTCTTTACACACAAGATAGCCTCAGCCTCAATGCGCATATGTAGAGGGATAAAGCCCAAGAGTAACTCTAAAGCTCCAGTTGGTGTTGTCCTTAAACAACCAGTCATCGCGACACACACCATCCTTTGAATCTTATTAAGATTCTTCTTAGCAGTGTCAAGCCTAGTCCTAGACCACCAGGCAATAGAACCATAAGTGATCATTGGACAAATGATCATGGAGTAAATCCAGCGGATAACCATAGGACTAAGACCCCATGATCTACCAATAGCATTCCTACAGGCCCAAAACGCCCTTTTAGCCCTAGAAATACAATAATCAAGATGACTCCTCCAGTTGAGTTTCTCATCCAGATAGACACCAAGATACTTCACCTCACTTGAACAAGTGAGGTTATGACCAAAAAACTTGATATTTTTTAAGATAATGGTCCTTTTTCTATTAAAGGCAATCATATGTGTCTTTGCAGGGTTCACGGAAAGACCCCTGGAAGAACACCAAGACTCAACTTTCTCAAGGGCATTCTGCATGATACAACAAACAGTATCTGGAAACTTCCCCTTGGTTACAATGACAATATCATCAGCATAACCAATGCAATCCACCCCCGAGTGACCAATCTCATTCAGAAGTGAATCAACCACGAGACACCACAGCAGTGGAGAAAGAACACCACCCTGTGGACATCCAGTATTGGCTTTGATCATTAGAGAATCACCAAGCAGTGTTGCAGAGGCAAACCTGTTGGTGAGAAGACTCTTGATCCAATTCACAGTGGTACTATTGATATTCCTATTAGAAAGCGCATCAATGATGGTGTCAACAGGAACTTTGTCAAAGGCACCCTCGATATCAAGAAAGACAGCAAGAGCCACCTCCTTAGAGACCAGACACTTCTCAACAATATGAGTTAAGTGATACAACGCAGTGTCAGTTGACCTGCCAGGCTGATAGGCAAACTGAAAATTGGAAAGTGGCCGAACACATAAGACCTTTCCTGATATACCTATCAACAAGCTTCTCAAGAGTCTTTAAGAGAAAAGAAGTGAGACAAATAGGTCTAAAAGACTTTGCCTCAAAATAATTATCTTTACCAGGCTTAGGGATAAAGATAACACTGGAATTTCTCCAAGCCATTGGTGTATAACCAAGTGCCAAACAGGATCTAAAAATCCTGCAAAGGATGGGCGTCAAAACCTCAGCGCCTTCTTTCAGAAGTGCTGGAAAGATACCATCAATTCCAGGAGTCTTAAAAGACTTGAAGGAGTTAATAGCCCAAATAATTTTTTCATATGTAACAACCTTCCTGGCAGCATTCCATTTCTCTCTTCCACAAGTACGAGTGTTGAGAGGAGTAGAAAAACTTGTCTCATGGCAAGTACTGGAGTTCGGAAAATGGACCCTAAACATTTCTGCCAGGGTCTCCTCTCCAGACCCAGAGTAATCACCACTAGGCAACTTAACAGCATTAAGATTGCACATCCTGTCCTTAGACATCACCCTAACTAGCCTAGCTGTGGCTGAAATATCACTGATGCCAGAACAATAGCTGTTCCAGGATGCCCTTTTGGCATTCCTGACAGCTTTATTATAAGAGGTAAGTGCAGCCTTATAGGTTTGCCACTCACCATTCTTCTTAGCTCTATTAAAGAGCTTTCTACAATTGCTACGCATACAACTAAGCTCTTTAGACCACCAAGGAACAATCCTTGGTAAGCTAGTGTGCATAACCTTACAATTTTGGTGGTAGGATTCTAAAATGATCTGTTGCAACTGGTCAACAGCCAATTCGAGATCCAGCACCGAAGACAACTTACCAAAGTGGCCAAAAGCAGCTTTCTTTAGGTCTTCACAGTAGGAACCCCACTTGGTATGACGTGGATTCCTACCCTTGATCTCAAGTCTTATTGGACCTGTAACAGTAAAACAAATTAGCCTGTGATCAGAAAGAGTTTCTTCATCAGAGACTCTCCAATCCCTGACGTTGTCATAGCATATACTATTACAGAACGTAATATCAATGACCTCACTCCTGTTAGAAGTAACAAAAGTAGGTTCATTGCCAGAATTTAGAGTATAGAGATTAAAATGCAAAATATACTCTAAAAGGTCCTCACCCCGCTTGTTGCAATCACTACTACCCCACAATATGTGGTGAGCATTCGCATCACAGCCAATGATGAGCTTGAATTTAAGATTCTGACAATTCTCAATGAGATTAATAATCTCTTTTGAGAGAGTATCCTTATCCTCATATGGAAGATAAGAGGACACAAAAGTAAAACTATCTTTGTTACCCTGGTTCTGGTATTTCACTCTAACAGCAACATTGTCACCATTAAGATGATTTACCAGGAGCAGAGCATGAAGCTTAGAGCTAACATAAATGCATGCTCTGGGCCTACAACAGGTTCTATCAAAGAAGATCCTCTTGCTGTCTATACCAAGACCAAGGATCTTACCATCTTTAGCCCATGGCTCCTGGATAAGTGCTATGTCCACAGCACCACTAGCCAGCTTTTGGCCAAGAAGGGCAGAAGCCGATTGGCTATGGTGCAGATTGATTTGCACTATCTTAATGCTACAATCCATAAATCAGGGAGGAAAAAGGCACAACTAAGTGCCAGTTAAATCTCCCTCAGATGAAGGAGTAGCACTAGATTCCTTTGAAGAGTTACCTAGCAGCGCCTCAACCTCAGTCAAAGACATAGGTGATGAGGGAGTAAGCGTGCCTTCAGAGTTAGATTTAATATCTAGCTCACTTAAAGTAAGCGAATCAATATTAGTTTGAATAACTGTTTCACTTACCTTGGAAGAGGATGCTTCACCAGTAGTGACACTATCCTCTTCATCCTCCTTACCTCTACCTACATCTTGCGCAACAGCAAGGGTATGTACATTTGGATCCTTCAAAATTTTGAAGGCTCCTCTGTCCAAACCAGTATAGGCTTTGTAGTCAGCAGCCCTGATTTCCCTAGCAGACTCGATACTAACCTCAAAGATCCATCTAATAGACTGTGGTTCTACAAGCCTGTGCAGAACACGCCAGTCTTCAGACTTCAACTTTGGGTTGTACCTAGAGATCCGCTTCAGAAGATCTTTGGGCTCCTTATTGACTACATCCTTTGTTTTGAAGGCTACCTTCACAGGCTTCGGAAGTTCGCTCGCAAGAATGACTCGCAGGGACTCTTCCTTCAGGACATTCTTGTTTTGGTCGAATTCCTTCTTCAGCCACTCCACTGTCCAGGCGTCATCACACTGAAAGATGAGAGCACCATCGACAAGTGTAGGGCTGCTTAATTTTGGAAGGTGTTCACTCACAGGAAGTAAATCACCCTTTCTCAAAATTTCCTCTTGGATAGCAAAGGCCTCCGAAGAATTTAGCCTGTGGGAAGGAAAAAATTCTTTCACCACTGCCATCCTGGTTGACCTTGCTACCTGTGCAAATGACTGAAGCTTAGGCTTCTTCGTCATCTCACAGACCTTGGGAGAAGGAGTTGACACTTGTGACCGAAGCCTCTTGCGTCCACCATCCTTATCTTGGTCACCAGCCGTATTTGGCGGTAGACCCTTCTGCAACCTCTTCCTTCTGTTGCGCTTTTGGGATTTTGTGAGTACTTTCTGCTCACCAGCGGGTCCACCAGGGTGCTGCTGGCCAGAGCCTGCTGCCCCCATAGTAGATCCAGAAGGTTTGCAGGTTTCCTCCTGAATATGACGAGTTCCCGAAGGAACATCGTCCTTATTTGACTGCATAGACAGTCCTTTAGAGAGAGATAAATCCATACAGGACCGCAGAACTGGGAGGAAAGAGGGGTCCACACCTGCATAGCCTCCCAATACAGGTGTAAGGCTAACTACAACGAGGTTTCGCCTGGTTCCTCGAGGGGACCGTTCACGACACCATAACCCCTGGTGCCATTCATCCATCAGCACGGTACCTAACACCTTGGATTGGGGTGCCTGTGTGCATTTAGCTGGGTAAAGCGGAATGGCCTTCTCGCCATGGGTGACCCTACCAGGAGCAAAAAGCTCCCGACGTACATCGCCCATTCCACCCAGGCACACCCCCTCGCCACTTTGAGGCAGCACACAGGACGTGAGGGGGAAAACACTAAATAAAATTGATAACGCCCAGAAAGAAAAAGCGAAATTCACAACCTCCATCCCCTTCTGCAATGGCGCCAGCAAAAAAAGTCCAAAACGAAGCCAAGAAACACAATATCAATATACCAATCAAACCAAACCGAAACATATTTCAACACATCCGGAATGAAAAGGACATAATAGATAGCCAATCAACCGCCGTAATCTATAAAATTAACTTTAATCACATTGATAATTCCCACGCCTGTTACATCGGGGTCACTAAACGCAAAATTTACGAACGGGAGCAAGAACACAGAGCCGATTTAAAACATAACCGCCAATCCACTGCACTTGCCTCTACCCACTCCTCTAACCCAATTAATATTAACACAATAAAAAATAAAAAAATCGCTCAATATAACAACCATAGTTACGCACTAAAAAGAGAAGCTATTGAAATTATTACTAACCCCACAGCAATTAATGAGCGCGAACACGCAAATATCCCTAAGGACTGGAACCGTATAATCCTTAAGAACCGAGAAAGACGAAGTGAAGTGAAGGGAGGAAGCCAGAATGAAGACGACGAAAACACAAGCAGCGATGAATGTTACAAATCATCTGAAGAAGGATGCGAATGCATCCGAAATGCATAATGAAAATTAAAAAGGACAAGTTTAAGGTATAAATAAGTTTAATAATTATAAAATTCTAGATTTTTAAAATCCAATTGGTTGTGGTTTATGCTTAAAAATTTTCAGCAGTCTAATAATAGCAACTGAGCAAAATGAGGTCGAACTATGCCAAAACATTGTTACATACCCCATTTACCCTACTGTAATTATTTGTTAATAACTGTTTGCACAAACAGTTATTCATTTTTATAGATTTTATGCTTACTCATTTTTATTAGAAACCTTTACAAAATATGCAAATTTTAAGGAAATTACAAATCATTTTACATTTTTAAACATTCCTACAACTTGAAGCTCTTTAATAATTTTGTTTGGGATATTATTAATTTATGTCAGTGATGTAAATGCTCTTTTATGCTAAAGAAAACATATTTAGCATAATTTTACACTGGCTGTTATGATAGAATAGTTTATAATTTTTTATTTTATTTTTTAGGGCAGAACAGGCGTCATGATTTGTGCCTACCTACTCCATAAAGGTATGCATAAAACAGCTGAAGAAGCTTTAAAATTTTACGGCAATGCTCGGACTCATAATCAAAAGGTAATACACACACATATATATTAAACTATTTAAATTTATTCATTTAAAGAGGAATGATACCTGCATGTTTTGTTGTTTTTCGGCACTTTTATTCGAAATAAAAAATTAAAATGGATATTTTATAATGAGTATTTATGAAATTTAACTTCAAAAAATAATTTTAATGTGATTTATAGTGTTATGTTTTCTGCTCATTATCTAAATCAGGGCTAATCAACTTTTTTATGCTTACTGCCCACTTTTGTATGTCTGTTAGTATAATATTCTTTGAATTTTCTAACCACCTACTGGTTCCAGAAAAATGGTGATTTATATAGCAGGGCAGTAACTTTGTTTTATAAAATTTAGAAACAGAGTTATAGTAAGTTAAAGCATTTAGCAATAAAGCATTTTTCCTTTTCAGCGTTTTAAAAAAGACAAAAAAAGGTAAAATACTTCATTTTCGGGCAAAAATTTCTTCCACCACCATAGTAGAATTTTCTAACCACCCACTGGTTCCAGAAAAATGGTGATTTATATAGCAGGGCAGTAACTTTGTTTTATAAAATTTAGAAAACAGAGTTATAGTAAGTTAAAGCATTCAGCAATAAAGCATTTTTCCATTTCTGTGTTTTAAAAAAGACAAAAAAAGGTAAAATACTTCATTATCGGGCAAAATTTCTTCCAATTTGATGTGTTCAGGGGTGATGAATTTGCTGAAAATCTTACCAGACAGCAGTATAAAATGTAAAATTTACAATAGAACTGCAGTTATGTGTATGTGATTTGCTCAGCATCAGAAGTTTTCATACCATTCCATTCTGCAATAAACCAAAATTTATCTAAAACCACAAAATCTCAGGTCAGGTTTGTTGTTGTAGTAAGCAGCATTCAAATGATCGGGGACAACCAAAAGAAAAAAAAAAGTGTTGCAACAGTAATGAGTTTCTTCTCTGGTTTCATATTTTTATTTCTCTGATTGAAATTTTTTCTGGCTTCAAATAAACTTGCAAACAAATCGCCACAGGAATTTTGGGATATTTAAATATATTTCTATTTTAGAAAATTATAAGGATTTTATTGGTTTAGATTTTCGCAAGCCACATGAAATATTAAAGGGACTCTCTGTTGACGGATGAGTGATGATACCTATGAACCAAAGCTTAGCATAGCTTTTCAAGTTATTAAATTAAACTATGCTTATAAAATTTGAAAGAAACTAACTTAATGGAATGTTTACTTAGCCATGTTTGGAATATGATGAGAGAATCAAGAAATATAGTGAAGAAATAAATAAATCTTAAGGTTTTTGGTACATTTTTCTATTACCTAAAATTTCATGACACTTGCTAGTAAATTACTGTAATTTCACACCCCTGAATCTGTATAATGTCTGTTTATTTCATAATGCCCATCTTAGATTTTACTTTGATATTTAAAAAATAAATTGTGGATTTTTTTTTTTTTTTTTAATAAAATTAAATTTTATCATGAAGCAAATTTTGGAGTGTGATTTTTGTTGCTATTATAAATTTGAATTTACTATCTAAAATTTATAAATATATTTTTACCAACACCATACATGACTAGTTATTTTCTATGTATGATTTTAAATATAATAATAGATTTGATATCTTGTTTTGGTAATATTTATTAACTTTGATTTTGTTTTTGATGAAAGTATTTGATGAATTAAATATATATTTACAGGGTGTAACTATTCCTAGCCAGCAAAGGTATGTAGATTATTATGGTGAGCTAGTCAGGAATAATCTTGTTTACAAGCCTGTAACTCTAATATTAAGATCAATTCATATGGAACCAATTCCCACTTATAATGGAGGAACGTGCTGTAAGTTTATTACCTTTTTATTTTTTCAAAATTTAAAAAATATATTTTTTTTTAACTGAACTTCGCCTACCCAGACAGTTAGCAGAGCATTAGAATGTGTCTATAGCAAGAATGATTTAAATCAATAACTTGAAATGTCAAATAATTTCAACATTGATATAAAATAGTACCAATACTACTAATAAAAACCTCTGAAAGAAAAAAAAAAACAGTAAAAATTAAGTGAATAAAAAATAACAATGTAAGTAACTGCTTTCTATTTGGTAGTATCTACCCCTGAACTTCGAGTATGCGACAATGTGCAGCCAGTGGCATATCCAGGATTTTATTTCGGGGAGGGCTGAGTTAAGTTCGATAATGTTTCAGAATGTACAGAAATTATGCATATTATTCTTAATCTTTATTTTTTTAAGCTTTCTACAAAATTTCGGGAGGGGCTGTAGCCCATCAGCCCCCCTCTGGATATGCCACTGAGTGCACCGCAATTGCAAAGCTGAATTAAAGCATGGCGTGTCCTTTCCTTCCTGTTAAAACGAAGGTGAAGGGTAATAAAGGAAGAAACTGGACTCCAGTCAAAGTAAACATAAATTCTTCTCTTCTCCCAGAAGCTGGAATCAATTATGTAATATAAGTGTAATAAGTACAAAACTTTGAATAAACACCACAAAACGCAAGAACAAGTGACAAATGTTTCGGGTTGAAAGAAAGCACAACCCTGTGTCAGGCGAACAAAGTAGGCATGAGTGCTGCAAACAAAGCAGCAACGCACCTCGTACAAATAAATGAAAAAGAAAAGTCAAAACCCAAAAGTGGCGGAGTTAAAATGAAGAAAGGGGGAAAAAACTTAAAAAAGAACAGGGTTAAACAATTAAAAAACAAATCGGTAAAATAAAAATTCAATATAAAAGGATGGAACACTGGTACAGAACTCATACCAGTATTTGTTTAAAAAATTTCTCTACCTATGATATCATTGATTTAAGAAGTAGATCATTTTATTTTATTGATAGTGGTATAAGTTCTGTGCCAGTGTTTCATCCCTGCACACCTTATCCAATAGTAATAATGAATATTATAACAAATTTATAAATAGTACTTGTTTTATTTAACCTTATGGAATTTTAGGTGTTTATTTTTTTTTAAGTGCGGCCCATACATCAGTTTTTATGATAAACATGTGGATTTTGATTAATAAAAAAAAAATTTTTAGGGATATTTGTAAATATCAAAATATATTTGTAAAAAATAGTTTATAAAAATATTTTAGCCTACAAATTTTTTGTCTGTATATGTGATTTTGGTGAGATTTGTTAATAACTGGGTAATATTTGTCACTTTGTCACAATGCTGACATTAACCCTAATTATTAGTGTTAATTATATTTATCTGATATGCTAATTTAACATTAGCATATGTTAATGGGGGTATGCTAATGTGTTAATGGGGGTATGTATAGTGTTAATTATATGGGGGGGGGGGGCAACTGAATATATGATAGCTTAGTTTTATAGTCTAGGGGTTTATCTAATAAAAATTTGGAGCTGAAAGTGGGTCCTTCAAAAAAATTAGATTAGTAAATTGCACATTTTGGAGATTAGCTGCAAAAATATGCTATGTTTCAGTAATAAGGTGCTAAAAAAAGCAGAAATGTTATTAATATGTTGCTGAATAATCACTTATTTCAGAACCATGCTTTTCATTTTTTAAAGGTGCAGTAACACAAATCTATAAAATACTTTTTAAATTTTTTTTTTTTCACTGCTTTGGGTGTGTTTAATGTGTTTTGATATGCTGAATTCAGAAGTGCTTGTCTTTTCTTCCTATCATGTAAGGATTTTTAATAAAGTAAAGATGAAGATCAGAAAAATTTATACAGAGACTATAAGAAATTGAAAACTATTTATGTATAAAAATACATTAAAATAGGCTGTTATTTACACATTATTATTATTATTTTTTTCTTTACATTGAAACTCCATTTAGAGCTTTTAATCTTGTTCATGTCTTGAGGGCCTTGAGGGTATGGGTTCTGTATGCAGCATACAAGAATAATATCAATATGACAATGTGTTAACGCTGCATTAGCCTTGATATCCTTTTTCCATTTCTTTGATGTGTTTAATGAAATAGCTCACTTTGTTCTTCACTCATGTCACCTTGATTTTCTAAGAATTAACTTAGGAGTTGAAAAAGTGGAAGTTTAAGCTCATTTCTATCTAAAGATCCCATTTTCTGTCAAAATTATTACATGATAGAAATTTTTGAATATTCTTTCCTTAATCAGCATCCAAAAATACATCAGAGAAACACATCACCTTGAAAAAAAAAAAAATTATAGACCTGTGTAATTGATGTCTTGCACTTGCATGAAACTATGCTTATTCCAGCAATTGATGGGGTGAAAAAAATCCCATGTATTTGAGCAAATTAGCTGCAATTAAACTTAATTTTGTGAATCTGCAGCAAAACAATCCTTCACAGTCACTTACAAAAATATCACATATATTGCTAATCAGACACCAAAAATGCAGAAATATTTTTTGAAGATGAACTTAGTGAAGAGCACAAATTTTGTAGATAAATAGTGAAATTATCTTGTATTTTGGCAATCAGCACAACCTTCTTTCCCCCTCTTTTTTTTTTTTTTTTTTTTGTAAGTTACTTTAAGGATTTTGGGCATTCAAGACATTGTTTATTAATTCTGTGTTTCTTTATCTAGTGCCAACTCTCTTGTCAATAAGTGAAATTACCTTCATTTCACCCCAGAGTATACTCAGTTAAAAACTTTGAAAGTATTCTGCCCTTGGCAGGTCAATAGGACAGGAGTGTAAATAGATGTCCAACCTAAACAGGAAATCAGTTTAATTAAATTCATGTATAGATCAAATAACTAGTTAAGTTTGAATTGGGAGCTTACAAAGTTCAGGCCATACCTACCTGATAGATTTTGACATAAATCATGATGGACATTGTTAAGGAATGTGTGTCCCTATATTATCACCAACATTCTGCTTTAATTGTTTGAATAATTGTTCTGTAAATTCCTATTATTTCTAAAATTTTGTCTAGTCAAATTTTATAACATTCTAACAGTAGTTTTTAAGCTTTGAATCTACATAATCCCCCAAGATCAAATATAAGGTTGCATAATTAAAGGTTTATTACCAGAAATATGAAAGAACAATTTGTAGCGAATGGCGTCATAATCCACAAAGTTACATTAGATATATCTGTCATAAAATATTGCTAATATTTGTTTTTCATTAATGCATGTATGTTTGAATATCTTATGTTCTTTTATTTCAAATGCATTTACATATTTTCTCTTCCACAGATCCTTATTTTGTAATATATCAGTCAAAAGTTAAGCTGTTTTCATCACCTGTTCTTGAAATAAGGAGAAATCAAAAGTTCCTAGTATGTGAAATTCCTGAAACAGTAGTTGTGTGTGGAGACATAAAAATAGAATGTATAAATAAACCTAAATTTGGAAAAAAAGTAAGTTTTTGGCCCTTTCAGTATTCCATGATGAAGCATTGTATTTATTCATTTTGACTTGAAACCATTGTTGCATCTTTTTGAAATTTAGGGTGTTTGCTTATAAAGTTTATTATTCGCTTACAACCTTTCCTGCATTAAATTAACTGTAAGGATGAGGGATACACTGCTCACTGTGTCAAATAAGACAAAAACACTTGTATTTTGCATCCATCACAAAATTTTCTTCTATATTCAGGGTGTGTAAATGAGTGTTTAAAAGTGTTTTATATTTGAATAGTTTTTTTAAGTGATTATATTTGCAAATAAGTTTTGCAGGTCCTTACAAGTGATTTTGTATTCTTAGAGTACTTATTTAAAGTATTTTTTTTTTAATACTCTTTGAACTTATAGCATGTTGCTTTTGAAATTTTATAACTATAGATGGGCTAAAATAAATGTATTCTATTGGTATGTTTGTGTGCTTATGAAATTTGGAAGAACATTAAACAAATATCTACTTCATTGATCAGCGATGTCATTTACACGTAAATTGCATGAAAAATCGGAAGCAGGACGTGAAAAATTTATTGTAGAGGGTCTCAGGGGACGCGTAATTTTCGTTCTTAAAGAAAAAATAAATAAATAAAGATTTCAAACTGGAAGAAAGAAAAAATTTTTTAAAAATATATTTCTTGTTTAAAACTGATATTTTCCTTATATTGTTAAAGCATTCTGCTCTGAAGAAGAAGAAGAAAAAAAAAACTTTAAAACTTCATTTTACCATAAAGGAAAAGGAACCTATCATATACGATAAACACAAACAAGCAGCCGACGCAAAATCAAAAACAAAGTTCCGACTGCGAGACGAGGAAAGGAAGTTTCAATGCGATTATTAGTAAAAAGTGTACGATACACAAATCACATCACTGCATTACGAATCACCAATGGGGGCCCTCTATCAAAGCTTAGCCGAAATATGAAATTCAAAAAATGGTCGCAGATCATTTTTTCAAAGAATCCAAAAACATTTCTATCTAATTCCAATATGATATACGATAAACAAACATGAGTGGCCAGCGAGAAAACAAACGCAAAGTTCTGAAACGCAAAAATGAAGTACCGATATGAAAAGTTACCAGTTAAAATGTGCCAATACTTGAGTCAAATCACCCTGCTGCGTTCTAAGTTCGTTGGAAGTTGGAACAAAACAAAACAAATGAACCGGATGAACGAACGTGATTACAGGAACATGACATTATGTCTGTATTGAGATTCAAGAAACTTTATTATTAAGAAAATCTAAGTATTAAAAAAAGTATGTTTGCAGTGTTAAGCAAAAAATAAAATATTTTTGCTAATGTCAGAATGTTGTTATTATTATTATTATTATTATTATTATAGTAATTTCAATTACAGATGAGTAAGTAAACTTCTTTTATTTTTTCTCTAATAGATTAAGTTATCAGTACAGTTTATTGGTAAGTTATATTGGGGTTAAAGGAGGGTGGGTACTTGGGATTTGAAGTGGAATGTGTAACTAAATTTTGTAATCAATCTGCTTATCTGATAACTCCTCATTTCTCATTTAAAAAAAACTTTTTTCTCATTTTGTTTTCTTAATGCTAATAATTTCGAGGAATTTTTAAAAATGTTTCTAGTTTAAAATTATAATAATAATATACTATATTTTCTGTTTCTCTCTCTCTCTTTTTATTTTTTTATTTTTCCTGATTCCAGAGCACATTGAGCGAAATGTTTTCAGTTGTTTCTTAACAGCAACCCCCTCCTACATAATATCAGTTTTAAGACAATCTGAAAAAGAAAGATTCCTAAAAAACTGTTTTTAATCTACAATAAGATAAAATTTTAATTTATATCTGTAATACATAAATTCATTTATGTGCGGACCCATTTTTTGAAAAAAGGACCCAGAATTTTGAAACTCATGGGTCCCAGGGTCCCATGACTTTGAAAGTCTAGTGGCATCACTGATTGATAGTGGAAAATATACAAAAATCACTTGTAATTTATTTGAAACATTAAAAGTGGTCTATAAAGATAAGTTTAATGCCTCTAAAGTTTCTCTTCCTTTACATAGTTGACTTTAAATACAGAATTTCATAAAAACAACCTTTTGTTAACTCCACGACATGGCTGGAGTACTTTCGCCGGGGTTTCCTGGCTTTTTCAACCTCAACTCTTGGTGCTGGAGGGTTTGAAGACTGTGCTGTTCTCTCTTGGCTCTTCTGCTTAAAAGCATGTTGTGCCATTTTTAAGCAGAAGAGCCAAGAGAGAACAGCACAGTCTTCAACCCCTCCAGCACCAAGAGTTGCCGTCGAAAAAGCTGGGGAACCCTGGCGAAAGTACTCCGGCCATGTCGTGGAGTTAACAAAAGTTTTTCTTTTTTTTTTTAATTCTATATGTAATTAAACTCCATGTTTTAAAGCGATATTGTGATAATTGACTTTGTTGTGTGCTGTTTTCAGAATTCTGTCAAAGTGAAGAATCATTTACTCCAGTTCTATTCTTAAATAGAATTCTTGGAGTTTTGTCTTAAGAACATTGCATGAGAAACTTATGAAAAATTTCCTATAAATTATTTCTTTTGTTCAAGCTTTATTTCTTGTGGATCCAAAGTATATAGTACAAAATAGCACCAAAGCTTTTTCTAAAATGCACAATTTACTGTCTTTCTCACAAAAAGGAAATTGTAGAAGAAGAATATGACCTGATTTTATTGAAAATGTTGCTTGTCATCACTTTCTAAATTTAAGAAAGAAGAGGGAGAAGGACCTTTCAAAATATTTTGTATGATTATAAAAAAAATATATTTTATAGATATCACTGTGTTAAGTTTCTAATAGATTTGTATTTATTTTTAAATATATATTATTTTATCACCTATTTTGTAAAACCCCCCTCTCCCCCCCCCCCAAAAAAAAAATTTTTTTTAGTAATTTCAATCGAAAATTAAGTTTAATTTTTTAAAATATATTTTATGATTATTTCAAGACAGTACATTATGTGTGCATAAACTGGTGCTTACAAGAAATATATCGATTTTTTTTTTTTTTTTTTTTTCTTTTTTAAAAATTCTTAAAAATGCCTTTTCTGTCAGTGGGGAACAAAATTGACTTTCTTTTGATATATTGAGTAATTTTTAGATGAAAATAGCCTGTGCTTACAATGGAAAAAAATTTCGATAAATAATAATTGTAATAAATAATTAGCATATGATAGAAGAGTTTTGTGGTGGCCACAACATATTATAAATTTGTTGATGATAAATGTCCTTCAACAAGTAAAGAAAAAATTGCTAATCTCTTGCTCCTCTACCTGAAAAATTGTTCGCTTAACTATCACAATTTAAAATCAATATGTGTTTGGGATTGGCATTTCTAAATAAGGATATCTTCAAATCACATGGTTGGTTATTGACCTTTTCTAATATTTTATTCTTTTAGAAAGATATCTTTAAAAAAAAAAAGAAAAAAATTCTATTTCTAATAAAGTTAATCACATTAATTTTATTTGCTAGTAGATGAGGAAATGTTGGGTTCAAATCCAGGTTGCACACCTTGCATCTTTTGAAAACATCATGTACCATCAAACATCAAAAGGTGTCACAGAGGTGCCAAGTTATTATGGATTGTCCTTAACCTTAATATTAGAATTTGTTAATAGAATATTTTTATAGTAATTATCTGTGATTTAATATGTCAGAGTTTACTATTTCTGAATAGTGCTATGAAACTTATTTTTTGTTAGTAGAAACTTGGCACCTCTGATGTTATGAGATATTGGAGCTTCTGATATGTAGATCCATTTAAAATATATAGTATATCAATTTGAAGATATTGTATTATATATTACTTCTTAGAAGAGGAGGGAAGAACAAACTATTAAATGGGCAGTTCAATTTAAGTCTTCCCAATTTTAAAGTAACTTTTTAAAGTTCTGGAATCAAATAAATTTGCACAATGTTAACTGTTACATACCTGACTTAATTATTTATTATATTTTCTAAGTGTGTCTTTTCTTTTAGGAAAAAATGTTCTCGTTTTGGTTCAACACATTTTTTGTGCGATCTGAGACGCACAAATATGAAAATACATCACATACAAATGGTTGTACTGGTTCGTCCTATATAAACTGTAATAGCTACACAGCAAGAAAAGAGAGAAATACGAATGCTCCTTACTCTGTGTGTCCTTCCTCTCCTTATTCTGACAAAAAAATAAGGTAATTTATTTTCTTTTGTTATTTTCAATATTATTTGATTTTTATAAAGGATAATGGTTTTATTTGAAGCAAATCCCTCCAGTTATTCTAGTTTAGATGAAGTTAAGAAATAAAAACTTTGGCGAATCTTTCTCATGTCTGAGCTTTAAAACACGCTAAACAAAACTTGTATTTTATGATGTTAATGATTTTTGTTATTTTGATAAATAAGGACTTGTCCATTCATTTTATATACTATATAATTTATATTATATATTAAAATACACATGCTTGTTTTATCTTCAATTAAAAAAAAAAGTACATTGGATTTTATTATACAAAACATTTTATAAAATTTTAATGCCTATAGATACAAACATCTAAAGATTCATATTACTTTCTGTACACATATAGTGATTTGGAATGCATTGTTATATTGTAAGAAGAATATATATATGACCATAAATTAAGACTATTTTAAACTTTGTATGATAAACCATATTTCTATGATAACCATAAATTAAGACTATCCATAATTTTGCTATGACTATATATTGATGTTTCCTTAAGTCTACAGATTCCTAATGTCATTTTTAATTGAGTTTTGAATGTTTGTGTATGATTTTTTTAATCTTAACATTCAAATCAATGGTATCCTTTGTAGATATAATTTGAAAAAAAAAAAAAAAAATTGTAAGCCATGGCACTTAGCAACCAAATTTTCATTTGAATAATTGGAAAAAAAAAAATAATAATAATATTTTTATTTAATCTATTAGCTGTGATGCTTTTAATGTGTTAGGAAACATGTTGTTTGATAACTTCATTGATGCTTAAACATATTTTACATTTTGTATGGACTAAAATAATCATTTCTGTTTTATTTTAGCTTAAATAATGAAACACCGTCACTGACTTTGTTTAAAAAGGATTTAGATAAAGCAATAAAAGATAAATATCATAAATTATACAGTCCTGATTTCAAGGTAAATAGCTTTGATTTTTAGATCTATTTAACTAAATTTCCTCTTGCATGTACTTTTGCGTTTTTTGTTGTTTTAACTAATTTTTAATAATACTAAATATTTATATTAACTATATATGTAAGTCTTAGTTATTCTTTATATGATTTTGGTGACTCTGAATTATTTTATGAGTTATTAATGCAATTGATTATAAACTATTTTTAAAAAGTTATTTTTATTATATATATATATATATATATAATTTGATAAATTTTTATTCTTATTGGTTTATGTGTTTGGTTTCAGTGGTCTTAAATCGTCTATTGCTTGGCTTTTACTACATATTAATGAATTATTAATATATATATATATATATATAGGATAAAAATAATTAAGATTGAGTGATAACTTAAAGAAAATTTTCCCGTCAAAATTTCTTAACTTGAATTTCATTCTAAAGTTTTCCATGTAAAGTTAGTTTCGCAGCAAAGTACGTTCTGAACTGGGTGTCAGATTTTAGAACAACTTTTAGAAAATTGATTAGTCTTGCACAATCTTCTGGTTTTGGCATTAAAATAATGCAGATTGATTAACCCTGGATTCCTGGGGCTCAGTTAAGCTGCCCAATGAGAAAGTGTAAGAGGGTATTAACTCAGGTAAATTGTCCAATGAGAAAACATAGGACGAGTCTAAATTCACACTGAAATAAGCTGTATTTAAGCAAGAAATCATGAAAATAGGTGCCTTTTTGTGTGTTGCTTTTGCTTAACAAATTCATGTCAAATCTTCAGGAGTGGCCTAGAGAACTGCGGTTCTGAAATGCAATCGTCAAAATGATGGCACCGGCTGCATTCAGCCCATATGGAGTAATTTAATGCACTTGGACCTAATGACTTGAGATTAAACTGTAATCTGTCCAAGAGCCATCAATAAAGCAACTGTACTGTTAAAAATTTCAACAGAAAACTCTGTGTAATCTATTATCTTAAGTCTTACGTAAAATTACAGAGAAAAATAAACAGAGATGTTAAAAAACTTACATTCATTTTAATAACTAATATTAATTTAATTATTGGTGAGAATATATTTCGGACTTGGAATGCTTTTTCTAAAGTAGAAACAGTCATTTTTAATTTTAATTAAAAATTTAAATAATAAAATTACTTAAAAATGCAGAATAAAGATTGAGAATCTCGATTATTCACTTTTAGCTAAGAATTACTGTAAATTTACAAAGACTCTGGATAAATATTTACATTAAATTTACAGAAATTTTTAACAGTGTGCATAAAATAAATGGATTCGTTATTATGTGAAAATCTTTTTTCATCATAAATAAGATGTGTCACCAAATAATATTCATCACATATATATGCAATTTAATAAAAATAATTTTTTAATATGTTTGATTAAAAAAAAATAAATAAATAAAAATGAAAAAATAAAAACATTACAATATCTCCAATTCTAATTATGATGCAGGCTTTCGAATTCCGATACTTCGCTCACATTTCAAATTAAGGATTTTTAACACTATTTAGCCCACAGTTACGCAAATTTCAGAGAAAACCCCTGAAAAAATAAGAAATTTTGCTTTGCTAGATCTGTTCAAATTATAAATATTAAATGTCTATTTTTCCCCCAATTCTAATTTGGATAGTAATAATCATATTTTTAATTTAAACATTTAATTAAAATAAATACTTAATAATGAATTAAAATGGCAATACATATTTTCAGCTTTAAAACAAACCTCCTAATAATCAGTATAGCAATGACAGACAATAGCAGTTATTAGTTCTCCATCATACTATAGTTATGGGTAATTTAGATAATCATGAAAATTTTCGACCTCAATTTTTTTTTTTTACTTTTTTGCACGTTTTCAGGTGTGAGGAATCCGAAAATATTGAAATGGGTATGGTGTCCGTCTGTAGGATGTTTGTTAGTCTGTGTACACGATATCTCATGAACAAATGATCGCAGAAAGGTCGGACCAGTTTTAAAATATTATGTATAACACTGGCAAGAACCCTATTCATTTGCAACATTCTAATTAAAAAATTTCAGAAGTTTTTCAAAATTTATGATTTTCTTAACATGGGAGAATAGGGCAAAATTTCACTTAAACATGCATGAAAAGAAGTATTTTTATTGTAAAGATATAAGAAAAGCTTTTAAATATCAGTTTTGATACCAATATGAACATCATTAACTATAAACATGCTACTTTGAAAATTTCGCAAATTATTCGAAATTTACGAATTTCTTAACATGGCAGAATACGGCAAAATTTTGCATCATAAACGTCGGTTTTGAGGGATATTTTCATCGTAAAGATGTCAGACTACTTTTAAAATATTATATAAGATACTGGCGTAAACATCCTTGACTATGAATTTTCCAATTTAAAAATTTCATAAATCATTGGAAATTTATGATTTACTTAATATGGCAGAATAGAGCAAATTTTCACATAAACATCCATTTGAGGGATATTTTCATCATAAAGGTGTCAGAACACTTTTAAAATATCATTTAGGATACTTGCATGAACATCCCTGACTATGAATTTTTTAATCTAAAAATTTCGTATGTTATTTGGAATTTACGGTTAACATGGCAGAATAGAGCAAAATTGAGCATAAATATCCATTTTGAGGATAATAAATATATCAGACAACTTCAAAGTAACATTTAGGATACTTATAATAACAGCAGACTTGGCGTTGGAATATTAAAACATGAATAAACTACTATGTCAGAAACACCAAAAGAAAAATATTTGCGATGCATACAGCTGTTTTGGTAGCCTTAAGCGTACCGTCTTCAGTGCAAAAAGAATTCTGAATCTGGATAAGTGCTCGTATATGTAGGAGAGGGACCGAATTTAGTTCAACCAGTAGGATTACGGGAAAGGTGGAGTGTGTGGCCAATAGGAGTTTAGGAATGTTAGCTGTGTAAACAGTAGAAAAATTAAGGAAATGTGGACTGAAATTTTACATTACACTTCTTTGATAGTTTATTTAATTTTAATTATTTAAAATTAAATAAATTCCAACTGTATAGTGTAACCACATTTTCTAAGGCTAGCAGCGAGGTTACAAGTCAAATTCTTGGAGGGATGCCAAATTGACAGACAGGCTGGAATTTAGTAAACATCCAGTCATTCAATGTTTCCTTATTGTTTATTTTCTCTCAAAGGTAAGGGTTATCACCCTTATTTTAGCACTAGACCATAGCCTTTTTAACTAGATGCCTGTCACGTAGCTCGGAAATTAGGTAACAGTTGAAACAGTAGACAGCACCACCTGGTACAGCTTGCGCGACTTTTTTATTCAATAGCCACCAAAATTTGTAAAAGTGGGATATGATGTACATAAAAGGCAAATAGAATCGAAGAAACGTCGATTATATATGTCATATCACTTCTTTAAATTATTGGTGACAGTTGAATAAAAAAGTCGCATAATCTGTACTAGGTGGCGCTGCCTACCGCTTCAACTGTTGCCTAGTTTCCGAGTTACGAGACAGGCATCTAGTTCAGGAGGCTATGACTAGACTTGTTGAGTCTGCACTTGTGCAGAGGCTCCCATGGTCACAAGAAATGTAATTAAAGAGTACTAACAAGTATTTTTAAAAATGAACATTTAAACTATTTTAATGCTAAACATAACATATGTACAATTTAAACAAAAAAGGTATATTTTAATCATTTAAATAGCTTAGAGTTGTGTAACGTTCTCTGTAATTGATGAATATGTATTTTATTTTAGGTGAAAATACAGTTTAGTTATGTAAATGATTCACCGACTATTTCATTAAAAGAGGATCATACTCATCAAATACAAAGTACTAGTGACAATGCTAGTAGTCACGGCGAAATGAGCAGTGATAATGAAATGCTGGACAGTGAAACGGATTCAGATGATGATGATTGGGAGACGTGTGAAGGCACCCATGTCTGAATTCGAGAAAAAATTGATTAATTATTTTTTTTATTATTAAAATAATTGATTAAATTGAATTTTTAATTTTTTTTTTAATTGAAAATTTTCTGACTACTTAGATTGTACACTGACATTTTAGACTGGTACCTTTTTTTCTGATGAAAGTGAAGTGGAACTTGTTCATAAAATGTGTTTTTATACCACTTGCTTTATCAAGTTTCACATTACTCTTATGCATCACAATATGAAAGAACACCAGGGAAGATGTGATAACTAAATGACATTATGCATTAGACAATTGTTCATTTGTTGATTGACATGTACTGAAATTATATCATCTGTGATTTGACTCTACAGTGTTTATTCACCTGACTTTCTTAATGAATTAGACAGACATACATTTCTTTTAATACACTGTAAAAATACCTTTATGTGTTTGTCATGAAATGTATGTACTTTTGATTTTCTTGTGCAGTATGATTTACGTTTGGGTTATTGTGCCAAGTGATTGTTCATTTTAAAATGGTATAAGGAGATAAGTGCAAATGGTGCTCCATTGGTATTTTGAAAAGCAATATAGTATTTTGTCTTTCTTTGAAAGTACTTTTTATTTTGTCATTGTGAACAAAAGAAAAGGAATTGTGATAATTTGTTACATTTACATCTCTACACCCAACAATTAGAATTTTATTTTATTTTTTCAAATTATAACATAATTTGCTCTTTTTTTATGTACATATGTACATATGTATATGGATCTGATTTGATAACTTTTATTTTGTATTTCTAAAGAAAACATCCATTAATTTTAATGACATGTTTTGGATAAAAGAAGTTGCAATTTTTTTTTTGTACTTATTGTTATATTATTGTAGCTTCTTTTCTCTTTAATTCGCAATTAAAATGTTATTAATGATTAAAAATTTCTTTTATAAAATGAAAAAAGTATTTGATTTCTGCAACTTTAATTCTTTTGTAAAGTTATGTTATTATTTTTTACACATGAATGATTCATTTTCAGGATTTATAAATCAGAATTGGTTAGGAAAGATATGATTTTTTGCCTTGCTTTTACTAATGCAGTAAAATTCAATAATGCTTATGATTTAACATATCAAAGAGTTCTAGATTCCATAGCTGACTTGTTAATTTATTTCTGTTATTTCTATTTGTACGTTTATTTTTAAAAGAATATACATCAAACTATTCAAACACATGTTTAAAGTTCAAATATGTATACATATTTAAATGTTTGAAATATTAAATGAAATGAAGATTATACTAAATAGCATAAACCTTTATTCCAAACTACAAATCCATGCCAGACATCTAAATTTATATATACAACAATTTTATATTCAGTGCATAAGTGAATATTCTGTATCTAACTCATTTGGTAATTTTCACCCTCCCCAGTATAAATAAAATTCGCTAGTACAGTATAGGATCCGTTATCCAGAAAGCTTGGGACCTGGATATTCTGGATAAGGGGTTTTTCCGTAATTCGGAACACTTTATTATATGTATAAAAATGGTACAAAATAATTTCATAAATAGCAGTCAGTGAAAGTGATAAACATGAATAATATATATAAACACTTTATCTATATTAATTTAATAAATTATTTCCACAAAACAACAAAAAAAATTCTTAATTAGAATTTTAAACTACAAATAATAATAATAATAATAATAATAATAAAATAAACGTATATATATATAAAGTAATTTTGGATCTGAGAGTAAAATCCTTTCATTTGGATTTTGCAAACATTTCTATATTTTCTTTGCTTATAGTGTGTCTCTGTTACTAATTGTTCATAAATGTTTCAAATATTTTTAGCACATAATACTAAAATTTTATGAATTCTAAAAATAATAGGAATTAATAAAAACTATTTAAAATTTTTGTAACAATTGAGACTTCATGCATGTGACCTGAGTTCAAGAATAAAAATCATCTGTTATTGGGCAATTTAAGAAGTATGTGTTATTAATGTTTATCTGTTATAATATACCATAAAAATTCATTTTCTAACCTAAATTTGCAAAATTTTCAGTAAAATTATTTGGACAATTTTGTGCTCACCATATTTTCCCAGAATAACACTATAGCATTAAAGAAAGTACGTTGTAAAACTATAATTCTTACCACTGCTCTTGTATAACTTTAATTCTTAAATTTTACGAAAATTAAAAATTTTGGTAATTTGGTTTTGGAACATTTTGGATAACGGGTTTCTGGATAACGAATCCTATACTATATATATATATTTTTCTCATTTGTATAATTGTTATTTGAAAAAAAATGTAATAAAAGAAAAAAAAAAAAAAAGAAAGAAAAGTTAGAGACTTTGTTCTTTTTTTCTCCCCAGTTTGTGTTCATGTATTTCATAAAAAAAAAAAAAGAAAAAAAGAAAAATGCTTGTTTGCCAGTTTTATTAAGTGAAAAAAAAAAAAAAAGTTTCAGTGTTCATGGGTTAATAATTTGAAATTATGAAAAAATATTGACTCCTTATAATGTACTATGAGTTGGTCATTTATAACTTGTAATTTCTATGTATGTTTGTGTTTGTTGAAATTTTAGAATGAAAACAAAGTAGAAAGCTCTTTTTAACAATCATTTCTATTTTTTAATCTATGCGAGTCATTGTAAAAAATAAGGTATAAATTAACTGATCATTATGTTGTAATTATTGCATCACACTTTGCGTACCACTATTTATCCCTAGTACACCATTGTTTAAATTTATTTTGGATATACTAATTTGAATACACTCTTAAAGGTATTTTCTCAATTTTTATGGTGAATTTGATTTATTTATTTATTTATTTATTTTATTTTATTTTATTTTTATCATTGCATATTAATTTTTCTTTCTATGTGAAATTTTCAGATATTTTCATTCAAGTGCCCCAGAAAATCAAACAATGTGTTCTTTCTTTTCTTTCTTTCTTTCTTTTTTTTGTATAAATGTATTTTTAATTGTAGTTGCAGATCACAATTCTTTTAATGTCCCTTTAAAAAATCATTCAAAAACACCAACATTGATAGTATACTGTGAAAAATGCGTTACTTTTATAAGGAAATCAAATGCATTGGCTGATTCCTTGGAGTCTGGTTAAGAACATTTGCAAGTTTTGTATATTTGTATATAAAGGGATGTATGTTTCAATGAAATTAAAAAATATTTTTTGTAAGGCAATTTAACTTCTTAAAAAGAAAACTAAAGTCGTGTTGTTTTATTTTCTTCACAGATGATTTAGCTGCAGAATTGCTACATATGTTGAAACACTTTAAAATACAAAATAAATAAACTGCAATAGAATTATAAAAAGTAGCAATACTAAGTATAATGAGTCATAAAAATTCATTATACTTGCATAGGTGCCAAGTCTCCCGTTTTTCAAGGGAGAGTTCACACCGGAAAAAATTTATAGCAGTTTTTGGTAATATAAATAGTCGAAAATATATATAACATATTCCATTTAAAAATACTGGTGTGAATTCTGATTTAAAAATCAAAAAGGTTGGCAGCTGTGTACTTAGATTATATAATTGAATATATTCAGAAATATAAAAAAAAAATAGTACTTGAAACAGTATTTAACATAATTTTCTATTTATTATAAATTAATAATTCAAATATTACTTTTTTTTTTTTTTTTAATTTGATTATTAGTTTTTCTTTCCTTTTTTAATCTATTGTACATATGATGAAGCTTATTAGTTTAAGAATTGAATATTCAATAAAATAAAGATCTGTCATTACCAACAATGCATTTATCATAATTTATTACAAAAGAATTATTTTAGTACATAATAAATGTAAAAAATTTTAGTTCCTTCTATTGTACCTGAATCAGTTCCCCTTTTACAGTCTGTTATTTTGTGAGTACCGTGCATACTAATATTACACAAGGTCATTTAAAATCAATAAAAGGTAAAGTATAAAATATATTAAAAACATTTAAAACCGTTTAAAATTACCTCACAAGCACTTTCAACTGCTTCAGCAGTCTTCTTCAGGTGTGTGCTCTGGTGAACCACGTTCGCCGGGTGTATTTTTTGTTCTTCCACCTCTCTTTTCTAGGACAGGGTGCCACCCGGCGTCAATTTCCATTGGCTCAGTATTGCATGCATCGTGATTCGCAATAATTTCGACGTTTTCCCTCTTTGTGGCATAATAATAGTTGTTATAGTTGTCAGCAAAATCGCTCACTATAACAACTATTATTATGCCACAAAGAGGGAAAACATCGAAATTATTGCGAATCACGATGCATGCAATACTGAGCCAATGGAAATTGACGCCGGGTGGTGCCCTGTCCTAGAGAAGAGAGGTGGAAGAACAAAAGATACGCCCGACGAACGTGGTTCACCGGAGCACACACCTGAAGAAGACTGCTGAAGCAGTTGAATGCGCTTGTGAGGTAATTTTAAACGGTTTTAAATGTTTTTAATATATTACACAAGGTTTTTTTTTTTTTTTTTTTTTTAAATGTGTTTTTGTCTCTTTACAAAAATTGCTTAATTGTGGTAGAGTTACATATTTTTTAAACTGCAGAAAATTATACTTTAGTTTGAAGTTTTGTTTATCTAAAATATGAAAAAAATCATCTTGTACAGATTGAATCTTGGGTTGTGATTTGATTTTTTTCTGAAATCTTCCTAGGGTGAATAGATCATTTGTACATTTTGGAAGTAAGTAGTTGAGTTTTCATAGCAGTGTTAGAGCGACTTTACCGAGCCATCATGACAATGTGTGATGTGACATGACAGTCCTTTTCTGTAAATATGTTTGTATTTTTCAGTGAACGAAGTCTTATATTAATTGGATAAACCAGTGGAAGCACCTTGTTTTAAAGTTCAAATTTTAATCATTATGTATTAATTTCAACTGGAAAATATCTTAATTAAAAACTGTCTTTTGAATGAGATGTATATAAGTTATAATTGTTGTTTGAATTGTGTATCATTAATGCTTATTTGTTATTAATTTTGAAAAAAAAGGAGGCTCCTCAACTTATTCTGAGCATTTTAATCTTTAGACCAAAGAATATTTTAACTCACAAGGTTGGACGATTTGAAGTATTATGTAAAAAATTGTATCATTAAAAAAAGAAAAAAAAAATCATTTCATTTGCTCAGAAGCATCATATTGTTGTACTTATAAAGTATCTTTCTGTTTATGTTTTTGGTAATTTATTTTTTTATTCAGCATCTGTCAAAATTTTATTTATTCCTATCCTACTTTGAGATTAAACTTGTGATTTCAATATTGATAAAAGAACGAAGAACAAAAGTTTATTAGATTTTTAATACATTGCTTCACCATTTAATTTTTTTTTTTTTCTTTTCTTTTCTTTTTTTTTTTTTTTTTGTTAGTTAAAATAGTTTTTGTTTTGTTGTATGATTATAATTTTACTTCATTTGAAAATCAAAAGTCTAATATTTGTCTGCTATTTTTATTATATTTTAAAAATTACAGTTATGATTCTGTTGAATTTTAATATAATTTCATAGATTGTAGATTAATAATTCAAGGGAAACTTTGGTAAAAATTATGTTCCATAATTTTTTAATCAAATTTTTTATTGTTAATTATATACATATATATATATATCTTTTGTTCATAAGGTTTTTTTTTTTTTTTTTTTTGTGTGTGTGTGTGTGTGTTTGTGTATAGTTTATGTGCTTAAAGCCGGTGATAATACAACAACCAAATTTTATCATTCACTTGACTCTCTTTTTACTTTTTTTTTATTTCCTTTTAGGAAAATTTTATTCATAATTAGGGTTCATGCCAGCTTGGCAACAAAGCAATATTTGCTGCCAGCTATGTCATCATACTATATCGCCAAAGCAACACACATGGACAATTAATTTGTCACTTCAATAATAGTATAATCCTATGTTTTTCTATTTCTATTTTTATTAAAAATTAAATAAAAGAAATAGTTATAGTGAAATATTTAAAAAATTTAGATATCAAAACTCACACATTTAAAATGAAAATATTTCATTAATAGCTCAATAGTTCATTTCAAAGCTTTTTATTTTCAAGAATCTGAACCAGTGCTACATTGAGTTTGCTGTATTCTGTTGTTGCTTTCATGCTGCACTTGTGGCATTTGTTTTCTTGATAAAGGGTCATTCATAATTATTTTGACCTGAAGGAATTGCTGTATGTTTTTGTAATTTATGGTGTTTGCTTTGTTTTCTTCTCTTTCAAAATGGTTTTTCTGTGCATTTTATTGCAAATTATTAAAAATCTGTCTTGTATAACTTAAAATTTAAAGTAATTGTTGAAATTAAATTTGTCTACCATAGCAGGAATAAATATTAGTCAAACAGAAACACACAATCAATTTGCGTTTGAAAAAGTTAAAAATAAATTTTGTGTCAAAGCATTCATATTTGTAGTAAAAAACCTTTATGTATGTTTGTCTACCATTTTATATTTTGGATCACTAAATTTTGATTGCTGGCTTGAACCCATTTTATAACTATTAATGAAGGTTTTTTTTTTTCTTCAGGTAGAAAGTGATGTATGATGTTTTGCTGGCCTAGTATGCATTTTTTACGGAAAATGTTGTAATATAGTTATAACGCACAATTGAAACAAACAAAAATCTTATTGTTTTATGTATCATATGAAAAAAAAATATTTACTCTTTAATAATGTTAAGTTTTTTTTTTCTTTTTTAAAAAAGTTTAATCAGTATTTTCATTTTGTTTCTTTTGTTATTCTGATTTAAAAAATAAAAAAAAAATTCAATAGTTTTTGCAAACATATTATCAATAAAAAATTTATACTATTCTACAGTGAGTTGTCTATCTGCAATCCGCACCTGTGTCTTTCATCAATCTTTTTATAGTTATCCCTAACAAACTTGTCTGTTTTAATTTTGAATAATTGAGAATAAATTCATATTTTTGTTTGGAATGTATTTCTTTTATTCACTTTTTATATTAACCTTGTATAAGGAGATATAATTTAAATCAATTGTAAAGAATGATAAAAAATTCCGGCTGTTAATTGTTTCTAAAGATGAGCGTTATTGTTGGTACTGGTATCACATATTAAAATATGTCTCGCAAAGGAAATGAAATAAAAAAGAGTATAGTGATAGAAGTATTAAAATAGTATAAAAGTACATTTTTAAAGAATCTGAAAAGGAATTAAAATAGAACATATAAAGCTTTATTAAACTGATTTTTAACTAAAACGTTATTAAATTATTAGTTATATTCAGTCTGTATATTTTGTGCAACAAAGCCCTAGTCCAATAATGGCATTGCTGCACTCCACTCACTATTTTTTACTAGATTATTTATAATTAGAACAACACTCATGATAATAAAATAGACTATCTGTAAATATATAAATGTATTTTATAATGTATAAATTTATAATAAATCTTTTCAAACAGTATTTGCTGTCATTCTACAATTTCAGATTTTTATTTCAATATTTGATTATCATCTTGGTACGGCTAAATAAAAGTTATTGTAGTTAATTGGTAAGTCAACATATATTCCTACATTATCATAATTTAAAAACTTATATTTACGGTTACAGCAAATGTTGAAATTATTGAAAGCTATTTTTAGTATATAACATAAACAGTAATCTGTTGGTGGTGTTATCTCCTGTATCCAGTTTAATGTGTGTATAGAGTGCAGCTTCTCCAGTATGATCTGTTGTGTTACCAACTATATATACACCAAAACAAATTATAAAACCGAGAAACAATGCTGGTTTTTATTTTTTATTTTTTTATTACTCAAGAAAAATAGTGAACTAATCATAAAGAAAATTCACATATTTATTTTGTTATATCTGTACTTTACACACCAAGCAAAAATTTGAATTATATATTTCGTATTTTATAGGATATAATGAAAAAAAAAAACCACTCTTAAAATTTAGAAAAAAAACTTGTTAAAACTAAATGCACAATTTTAAACCATTGATGATATCGTAACTAGTCATTAGATACCGTCAAAGACAATCATCGTTATTGCAGTCATCTGTTTCAGCTGTACTATCATTAATTTTTTTTCTTCTCCAGTATATTTTTTCAATAATGAAGTCTACCAGTTCATCAGGTACAAACAATTTAAAATGTTACAAAATTTTCTCATGAAGAACTTATATTTATTCAAATATCCAATAGTGGTTGTGGAAAATCACAAATTATTTTTTGAGTCAATATAATATTTGACGTATTATTTTATACGTAAACATCTCCAGGGTCTTCAGATTCTCGTAAACTTAATATATTTAATCACTGTTTAAGGTAAAGACACCAGTGCTCGTCACTCTTAAGGCCTTATTTTTAAAATGTTTGTTTTTTTCGTGTGGTATTCATGTATCAATATTATACTTTGGTTTATTCCATACACTGATTCTTCTAGTTGTTGTTAGACACTTTCAATTTTTCAATACATTGCGCCAATTTAAAAAAAAATAATAAAAATTGAACCTATAAAAATGCACCAGTGCTCGTCACTTGAAAAATGAGTTTCACCAGTAGTCGTCAGGCATTTGCACCAGAGGTCGTCATGTAAACAAAGCATAACAATTTGCTGAATAATTTGATTTTAATTGTGCTTTTACAAAATTTCATGAAACAAAATATCTTTGGCACATAATTAGAACTTAAATCCATTCTTAGTTTTTAAAACACAAAACATTAAATGGTAAAATTCAATCTATTGAGCAAGGTTTTGCGAATAAAACAAGTAAATTCATATGCAAAATAATTTGAAAATTGTTTGCTTTTAAAAAAAGTCCTAAAAATTTTATTTGTTCTTAAAAATATCTTTACTTAACTTAAAGCAGAGGGTAAGTACCAAGGGAGGGACTAATAAACTTGTTTCCAAGTGTGTGTGTGTAGTACTGTAGTGCGTGTAGGGTAGGGGTGGTAGTGGTGTAACTTTGCTCCAAATTATCTCAGTAAGATTGTTTTTTTTTTGTTTTGTTTTTTTAACTTATGGGTAAGTTATGCGCACCTAACACACGCTATAAAGGGATTTCGCGAAATCTTTCGATTCTCCTCCATCAAGTGTGTGGTGGATTCAAAAACATGTTTTCAAGAGTAATTCTGCTCCAGATTATGTCAAGAAAGCAATTTTTTGATGCATCGATTACGATTAGTAACATGTACCCAACACATACTATAAAGAGATTTTACGCAATTCTTTCCTACCACATCTTAGGGGAGAGGAGCAAAAACATATTTTCTTGCATGACTTCACTCTAAATTATCTTACAAAGGTGATTTTTCATCTGAGTTGATAATATGTATCAAACACCTAGTATTTCGGAAATTTTACGTCTTCCACACCCCCCCCCCCCCTTTTTATGTGTGGGGGCAAAAAAATACGATTTCAAGCTTAACTCTGCTACAAATTATTTCAGGAAGGGGATTTTTTTATGTTTCGGTGGCTTACGGGTACTCAAAACGTATTATAAGGCGATTTTGCAAAATTACCTCTCCTTTCTACAGGTGGGCTGACCAAAAACACGTTTTCAACCTTAGCTCTGCTCCAAATTACCTCAGAAAGGCGATTTTGGATGTGTGTGTTGGTTAAGTATAAGCAATATGCCCTTTGATGGAATTTCGTAAAACTTTTAAATTTACTCTTGGGGAAGGGGGGGGGGGATAAAAAGTGGTTAAGACGATGCAAAAGGCAGGTGAAGCCAATCATCATATTGTAGGCCGGAAAGCTATTACAGAAGGCAGCAAGAGCTTTAACTGCGTAACTTAAAATACTTACAATAATCATTGACATAAAATGAAAACATTTTGACTTAATTATAACTTAATCTTATAATACTTAGCAAATATTTCTGGTATAAACACAAAAAATAATATTTGTATCTGTTTCAGTTTTACGCTGCCATTATAGGTGATTTTGAGCCATCATAAAAAATATAAATATGATATTTTTATGTAAAATAAAAGCTATAAGAAAATTCAATTTTTTGAAAAAGGCTTATACAGGGTGGTCTGATAAACATGATAGAAAGTAAGCGATCGTTGTGGAAAAAAGAAAATATGCAAGAACATGAAACCTATGTTATTGAATAAAGATATGAATGACATTTAAAATACAAGGTGCTCCAAATGTCTACCGTCCCTGGCTATAGTGTTATAAAGCCAGTTCTGAAACTCTCATAAAGCGCTGGAGTGTGTCGGAATTAAGTGCATCAATCTCAATTCTGATGGTCGATTTCAGGCCCTCAAGTGAATCAGGGGATTCCTATAGATTCTGTCCTTGGTGTAAATCCATAAGAAGAAGTCGTACGGATTTAGGTCCGGACTGTATGGGAACCCCTCTATCTTGTGCCCCGTGGATTTTTCTGCATCCAATGTAATCAAATGCTCTCTAAACGTCGTTTTAAGCCACAGGAAGACATCAGCAGTTCTATGGGGACAAGCCCCCATCTTGCATGAACCAGTACTGGCGCGTCATGTTGAGACAGCCCGCTTCAGGGCCAAAGTGACTCTCTAGAAACTCTCGATACTTCTGATATCTATCAATTGTCCTCACACATAAAAAATTGTTAATTTTATAAATATAAATGCTTATGTTTCATTATATAACTGTTAACTTACCTTTTATTTAAATTTAAAAGTTTTCTTTACTTAAATTTCGGTCAGCCATCTTTGCCTGCATCACAATTTAACGATCGATGTTTTGTTTACATCGTTGCCGTTGCCAATCTTGTTCTGCATAATTTTTCTTATTTTTACTGTTGCCACTTCTACTAAAATAGTTATAGTAAATTGTTTTTTCGGCTGTGGCCGTTGAGTGGCAATAGTAATGTATTGTTTATATGTAGATTTTGACTTTTCAGTCAGTATAAAAAGATCGCGGCAGGTGTGTTAAGAGGCAGTTGTCAGCAATGGCCAGCTAGTCTTCAATTACAAATGAAGTAGTAGTTTTGTGAATAGTTGAGCAGCTTTAAGCTGTTGTTGACTAAGCACTGGAGTATGTGCTTTTAGTGTTATTACAGCTAAGCTAGTTATGCTCTTTTGGCTATTGCATTTTTTTTAAGAAACGATGGCTGCCGTTGTTGAAAATTTACATATGTTAAAATTATTAAGTCTTTGTTTGACTTTTGTTCCTTTTTAAAGGAAAAAGTTTTTTCGTCATTCGCGGGTGATGAGAATTCTTGAAATAAAAATTGATAATCGAAGTTTTTGAAATGAGGCTGTTAAATTTGATGTTTAATTAATGTTATATACTGTTTAGCTACTTTTTAAGTAGCACTTGTTAAGTTTAAAAAGTCTGAAGTTGATTAAAAAGTTAAATTAAAGTCTTCTAAATTAAATCGTATAATTAATAGTGTATGAGCATAATCTCCATCATTGCTACTTTGTGTTAATACATCTCGTCTCACTTTCGCTGATCAACCTGGCGATCGCGGAAGTATAGTTTTTCATCCTGTTTTCCCGCTGATCAACCTGGCGATCGCGGAGGCTTTGTGATTGTTCTTAAAGTGCATTGTCATCAATATTTGATTGTGCTTATTGCTATATCTGGTTCAGCACCTGAAAAAGGTAATCATGTTCTTGTTATATTTTTGAAAGTTTAATATATATTTATACCTTGTTAAATAAAATTGTTTTTTTGTTAAAACTTTCGTCTTTGATGTGTTATAACAGTTGAACACTGGTCAGGTTATTTTTTATTGAAACCCTTAAAACTTAAAAGATTAATGTTTCCACTGTGTGTGATTTGCTTAATAAAAATTAATTGAAAGATAGACCTTTAGTCTAAATCATTGGTAATGAGCGAGTTTTTTGAGGGTGTCATCTTTTAAACTTGACCAGTTGTTTTTTTTTTTCTGTATAATTGATAATTAGTAACTATTTAAAATGGCTTATAATATTGTACCTCAAATCACCAAGTTAAATGCAACTAACTACTCTGGTTGGAAGTGTGACATTAAATTTTTACTTATGGAAAAGAATGCTTATGATATCGTCACTGGTGACGAAACTAAACCCAAAGTTAGTGAAACCGTGACTGAGGAGGCAGTGCAAGACTTTAAAAGAAGGCAGAATGCTGCCATGTCAATTTTATATTTAAATATTGATAGTGAGTTTAGAAGTTTAATAAGTGAATGTACTGACCCCTCAGAAGCGTGGAAAATTTTAAAAGTTAACTTCCAGCCAGATAGTAGAAGTCATCATATGTAATTATTCTCTGAAATTATGACATGTTTTTTAGAACCTGGCGAATCTATTGGTGTTTTTGCAGCTAGAATATCTAAAATTGCTGATCAGTTAAAATCCATTAATAAACCTATCGCAGATGAATATATATGTTTCCAAGTTTTGATATACTTGCCTGATAAATTCGATCAGGTTGTTCAACAAATTCTTCGTTGGCCTGATAAGGACTTTACTTTTAAGAAAATTATTATTGAGCTTTGTGCCGAGGAAACGCGTCTTCAACTTAGAAACTTTGATAAAAAAGTAGAACGGAATGTTCTATTGAGGCCCAAAATGTAAAATTTAAGCGTAGGCCTGTTTTTACTTGTTGGAGGTGTGGAAAAAAAGGCCATGTAATTAAAGATTGTAAAGTTAAATTAAATAATGATCTAGCTGCAAAAGAAAAGGAAAAACCACTCAGAAGTAATTTTCCTAGGAGGGGTGGCTCCGGTCAACAGTCAAAACGTGATAAAACTCCTAAAGCTCAAAATTTTATTGCAGAAGCAAATTTAAGTAGTTTTGATAGAGAGGGAAGCTGGGCTTATGATACAGCGGCCTCTCATAATTTCTGCAAAGATAAATCTTTTTTCTGTAATTTTTCTGAAATTTCTGGTGATGAGTTACACGTGGCTGTTGATGGTGTCACTTTTCCCATTACTGGCAAAGGCAAAGTGGAGTTGAATTTTAATGGGACTGTTATTAAACTCTGGAATGTTTTATACTCGCCGAATTTGAGGAAAAATCTTTTGAGTGGTTCTAGATTCGACCAGGGTGGTGCAAAATTTATTGGTGAGGCTGGCAAAATAAACGTGGTTGACAAGTATGGTGATTTTCTTTTCTCTGCTAAACTCCATGACGGGATTTATTATACATTTCCTAAAGTACTTAAAAACAAGCACAGTGTTAAATTGAATGGGGGGCAGAATTCTAATGAAAATCTAAATGATAATACTGAAATTTCAGCTTTTCCTGTAATAAAACCTGTTAATATAAAAGACTTTGATACCTGGCATCTTCGTTTTGATCATCTAAGCCCTGATTTAATTTTTAATACTATCCGTAATTCTGCTGTTAAAGGTCTGCCCAATTTAAAATCAGTTGATAATTTTTTTTGTGATCCCTGTCATGTGAGTAAGCAAAATCGTATTTCTTTTAAACCTTTAAGTCATTCTTCTTCCAAAAAACCTTTAGATCGACTTTTCATGGATACTTGGGGTCCAATTAAAATTCCTGGCAAAAAAGGTGAACGTTTTTTCTTATCTATAATAGATGATTTCTCTGGTAGATCATTCGTTTACCCCCTCCAGGAAAAATCTATGTGTTTTGAGGTCTTTAAGAGACATGTTTTGAGGGCCGAAAGGTTTTTGGGAACCAAGTTGAAGTCGATCAGAACTGACAATGGCAAGGAGTTTGATAATGATTCTTTTAAGGTTTTTTGTAGAGAAAATGGAATAAATCATGAATTGACCAACTTTTACACACCAGAAGAAAATGGAGTTTGTGAGAGGTTCAACCAGACAATCATGAACTGTGTTCGGGCAATGTTAAAGTCCAGTGGTTTATCTGATGATTTTTGGCCTGAAGCATGTTTACATTTTAACTATACATGGAACAGGGTTTGTCACGGTGGGAACTCTAAAACTCCATTTGAACTCTATTCAGGAAATAAGCCTTCTGTTCGACATTTAAGACCATTCGGTACTTTGACATATGTGGGTGTCCCAAAGGTCAGACGTAAGCACAAGTTAGACTCCAAATCAAAACGTGGTGTCCTTGTAGGCTATGCATTACGTACTCGTGGTTACAGGGTCTGGTTGGAAGACGAGAAGAAAGTTGTGGAAACTATAAATGTATCTTTTGTTGAAAGCGGTGATGTTCTGCGCAGTGGAGCGGTGATGGGCGACTCTTCTTTTGAGTTGGTGCTTGTCCCAGGGGAACAACCACGGCCCGTTGACCGGTACCTTCTTCCTGGTTCGGAGCCTGGTACCTCTGGGGTCTTGCCCAGCAAGACTGAAGTTGTCGTCCCAGCCATCTCTCCTGTTACTCCTGCTCCTCAAGTTACCCCCCACACTACTTCTCCTAACTGGATGACCAATCCCATATGGTACCGAAAGGTTGTACCTCGTCCTAAGGGGAAAAAGGTCGATATTTACTATTATCCTGATGGAGAGGGTAAAAAGTGTTGTCTAAGGTCACCTAATGATGTCGAAAATTTTTGTAATTCAAATAGTATTGATTTTAACCCTGCTGATTTTTATTTTTCTAAGTTTAATAATTTTTCTGGTGTTGTTAATCCTAGTGTTATACCTTCCGCGTCCAGCACGACTAGTTGACTAGATGTGGTGGTCCCGAGAACGTATAAACAGGCTTTAAAATCCGCACAGTCTGATGAGTAGCATGGGGCTATGTTGGAGGAATTGGAATGTATGGCCACGAGAGGTGTCTGGCATCTTGTGAAACTCCCTGAGGACAAAACTGCGTTGGGAAACCGCTGGGTTTACACAGTAAAGCGTGACGAGTCGGGCAACATTGTCAGATACAAGGCTAGATTAGTTGCGCAAGGTTTCAATCAGGTCCAGGGTGAATCCTATGATGAGACCTTTTCGCCTGTAATAAATTTTTCTGTTGTTAGATTCTTTTTCTCCCTCTTAGTCTCATGTTACGGTTGGTTTAATGTACAGTGTGATGTTAAGCGTGCCTATCTGTACGCTCCCTTAGGGGATGAGATTTACATGAGGCAACCAGTTGGCTTTGCTGAAAAAGGTAGAGAGGACTGGGTTTGTAAACTGGATAGAGCACTGTACAGATTACATCAATCAGGCAGGTTGTGGTTTTATGAATTAAATAAAGTGTTGTTGGAACTTGGTTTTAATAAATTTGAAAATTGTAACTGTGCATATTCGTATTATGATTTCTCTGTTTTACTGGTTTATGTTGATGACATCATTGTTTTTGCCAGGACTGAATCTCAAGCTAATGATATTTTAAGTTTATTGAAATCAAAGTTTGATTTGAAAATTTTGGGTGTCACATGCAAGTTGTTAGGTGTGGAGTTTGAGTATACAGATACAGGTGTTTTGATTCATCAAAATCAATATATTGATGAAGTGAGTACAAGATTTCAAAATCACCGAGTACCTATCTCCTCCTTGCCTATCGTTAAAGGTATCCAGTTTTCAAAGAGTGATTGTCCTGTTATTCAAGCAGACATCGATGAAGCTTCTCATTTACCTTATAGAAATCTTTTGGGTTGTATTTCTTTTATTTCAAATCGCACAAGACCTGATATCGCATATGCTACTAACATTTTCTCACAGTTCCAACAAAATCCAGGTATTAAACATTGGCAGGGCTTACTTAAACTCCTAGGATATATAAAATACACCAGTCAATATAAGCTCCATCTTAAATGCACACAAGTTAAATTAATTTCTTATTCTGATGCTGATTTTGCTGCTAATAGGGACGATTGTTTCTATGGGTGGCCAGTTAATTCTTTTGGATAGTGCTGCTGTTTCTTGGCATACTAATAAACAAAAGGGAATTACCATTTCTACAATGGAGTCAGAATTTGTTTCTATGTGTGATTGTGTTCGTGAGCAGGATTGGTTTTACAATATTCTATGTGAGTGTTCTGGTGTAAATCTTATAGAAAATAATTTTGATATACCCACCTTATATGCTGATAATCAGGCTGCCATACGTTTTACAAAGTCCAGGATTGAGAATTTCCATACACGTCATGTCAATATTAAACTGTTTTTTATAAGGGATTCGTTTGATGAGGGCGAATTTCATATTGATTATATTTCCTCTAAATTAAATCTTGCCGATCCGTTTACGAAGCCGTTGACAAAAAATGATTTGTTAAAATTTATAACAGTGATCTTTATATAAATCTTTTGTGTTTGAATTAATTTCTTCGCTTTGCAGATGTTTTTCATAATTTTTTATATTATGTTATCATGGTGTGAATGTGTGTGTGAAATCGTGAGGCGCCTTGCGTATTTGTTCATTTTGTATATATATTCATTTTCATAATTTTTCATATACTGTATATATATCCATTATATTTATTCTTGTACATAAAATTGAATTGCATAATATAACTGTATATAATTGTTATCAGAAATTAATATTGTATATAATGTATATTTTCATATCACCTTTTCTTTAGTATGTCTGCGGGGTGGAGAGTTGTACTTCATCACTTGAAAATCAGAGTTTTTGTCAATGGTTATCTTCGTAGTAACTAGTTTATTGTATCACTTGTGATACTTCTTTATGGACTGTGGGAATTTCATGATGGTATTTTGTTAACTAAATTTATTTTTTATATGCTGCGGTGGGGGGCATTTTTTTTTTTTTTGTTAAAAAAATTTTTTTTAACAAAAAAAATTGTTTTTTTGTTAAAACTTTCGTCTTTGATGTGTTATAACAGTTGAACACTGGTCAGGTTATTTTTTATTGAAACCCTTAAAACTTAAAAGATTCATGTTTCCACTGTATGTGATTTGCTTAATAAAAATTAATTGAAAGATAGACCTTTAGTCTAAATCATTTTCACTCCCGTAACCATACCGTGAATGAATATCGGACCACTCATCCACTTCGATGATATGGCACATCGCACCGTGACCCTTTGTGGATATAATCGTGAGACGACACTGAGATGAGGATTTTCCATACCTCAATGGCACTTCAAAAAACATTCTTACGATAAATAATCATTTTTCCAAGGTTAATGATTCCATATTGGTTATTCATTATTTCTGGTAATCAAGCATTCACCTTAAATGTTAATATATGTGCAATTACAATATGGAAGAATTATACTTATATCAGTACATTTGAAATGAGGAACTTAAAATGCTTTCTATCATGTTTTTTGGACCATCCTGTACATATTCCGAAATTTTTAAAATGCAGTTCCCATTATCTTGTCCTTTTTTTAGTCGTTCAAGTAATGTAACACCATATATACTAGACAGGCAAAGAACAATCCTTTGAATTTCCAAAGAACAATCCACTGCTACTGAATATATCACCTCTTTTACCCCTCCCCCTCCACACACACACACACACACACACACACAAAAAAAAAAAAGCACTCCATACTTAAAGCTTTTTTAATTAAAAGAATCATTTATATGTTCCGTGTGTTTACCTTACATAAGTAATATAATATATAAACAGAAAGCTTACTTAAGAAATATTTTTATGTTTAATATTTTCTACATAAATTCTTAGTCACCTATATCTAACATAACAAAAATCCTTAATAAAATTTTGAATCGACTCACATTTATGATGCTGATTATGGAATTAAGGCTTTGTATTTTATAACTTTCGAAAAGTATATGAATTAAGTTAATTAATTACGATCAATAAAAACATATAAAAATATAAAATGCATAATAAAGTGCTTAAATGGTATTTACAGTTTGTAACTAATTAGTATGAAGCAACTTTAAAACATCACTTAAATACATCTTCGCAAAAGCATGACATCATAAAAATTTAAAATACATTAGACAGATGTACAGAGTAATCATTTCTGTTTCTCTAAAATATATAACAGAAAACTAGAAAAGGATCTTTATAACTAAATATTTTTATGTAACATTTATTTGATTTTTCCAGCAAAATACAATGGGAAATTATAGGTGGTTTAAATTCAGTCTTATTGAATTAAAGCTACCAGGATTGACTTTATTTAAACAAGCTAGACAAAAGTTACAAATGAAATACAGGGTCACATTCTTGAGGTCAAAATATGTTTGTTTACATTTACAAATACCCCTGACGACTACTGGTGCCAGTAGTTCAATTAAAGTAAAAACTATACCATCATAATTCTAAGCGAAAATATAGTATTTTTAGTAAAAAACATTACCCAATTATTAAAAATGTTAAAACACCAGTGCTCGTCAGGGGTGACGAGCACTGGTGAAACGTGCAAAATATGCACCAGTAGGCGTCATACCATAAAAATCTTTATATTATGTTAAATTTTAAAAAGTCGCACATAAATCATATTCTACATATCATAAACTTTATATACAATGCTTTATGAGCAATGTCAAATACAACAAACAACAAAATATATCAAGAAATGCATAACCCATTCCTTAATCATTTGCTTTACGTTGACTCAATCCAATTGTCATTTAACGCATACTTCACTTATTTTGCTTTCCCCCACTTTTCCTCAACACTTGAAAGCGAAGTGTTTGTGTGATAAGAAGCAGAAGGCTTTGGAGAATCTAGTGCTGGTGAATTGAAACTCAGATGTTAATTAACGCTTATTTTAACACTTTGTTTAAGAGGGTGACGACTACTGGTGCAGATTTTAGGGGTGACAAGCACTGGTGTCTTTACCTTACTTCGATATACTGTATCTATATATGGTTCATTTTTATCACACCTGTCCAAATGCATCTAGCTTACCAGTTGTTGTTTTCTCAGTACTCCAACTAAAAACAACAACAACAAAAATTTAAAGCACATAGCTGTGAAGTTTCAAGATTTTCTTATTGTAATATGTTACTAACTGGATTCACTTATCTTTCTCAGTGTAATATTGTTGATTAATCACTTCTCTTTTAACGAAGATATTCAACAAAAATTTAAATACACTTTACATGTGTCAACAGCAGTAGGCGTCATACCATAAAAATCTTTATATTATGTTAAATTTTAAAAAGTCGCACATAAATCGTATTCTACATATCATAAACTTTATATACAATGCTTTATGAGCAATGTCAAATACAACAAACAACAAAATATATCAAGAAATGCATAACCCATTCCTTAATCATTTGCTTTACGTTGACTCAATCCAATTGTCATTTAACGCATACTTCACTTATTTTGCTTTCCCTCACTTTTCCTCAACACTTGAAAGCGAAGTGTTTGTGTGATAAGAAGCAGAAGGCTTTGGAGAATCTAGTGCTGGTGAATTGAAACTCACAGATGTTAATTAACGCTTATTTTAACACTTTGTTTAAGAGGGTGACGACTACTGGTGCAGATTTTAGGGGTGACAAGCACTGGTGTCTTCACCTTACTTCGATATACTGTATCCATATATGGTTCATTTTTATCACACCTGTCCAAATGCATCTAGCTTACCAGTTGTTGTTTTCTCAGTACTCCAACTAAAAACAACAACAACAAAAATTTAAAGCACATAGCTGTGAAGTTTCAAGATTTTCTTATTGTAATATGTTACTAACTGGATTCACTTATCTTTCTCAGTGTAATATTGTTGATTAATCACTTCTCTTTTAACGAAGATATTCAACAAAAATTTAAATACACTTTACATGTGTCAACAACTTTTTTCCTATGCCAATCAAATGTATGATGTACAACTCTGTATTCTTATAGTAAATATGAGATTGAATAATAGCTCATGAGTGTGATATACGAGCGCTGTCTGTAAAGTATATGGATTTAATTTATAACTAAAAAAATATAATGGATATACATACTTCAGTTTAATCCCCTTCAAAGTATCGTCCTTGAGAAGCTACACACTTAGCCCAACGTTGTTGCCACTCTTGGAAGCAGGATTGGAAGTCGTTCTTTGGAATGGCCAACAGCTGTTCGATCGCTTTTTGTTTGATGGTCGTCACATCCTCAAACTGTCGTACATTAAGTGTTTTCTTTAGCTTTGGAAATGCGAAATTTTTAATCAAACATGACCCTGTTCAAATTGCCAAAGTTTGGCACCAAACATGACACCGTTCAAATTGCTTAGAGTACGACGGTTTGAGGATGTGACGACCATGAAACAAAAAGCGATTGAACAGCTGTTGGTCATTCCAAAGAACGATTTCCAATCCTGCTTCCAAGAGTGGCAACAACATTGGGCTAAGTGTGTTGCTTCTCAAGGACGATAATTTGAAGGGGATTAAACTGAAGTATGTATATCCATTATATTTTTTTAGTCATAAATTAAATCCGAATACTTTACGGACAGCCCTCGTATTTACCATCATACCGGAGATAACTGATGCTTTTGTGATGCATCTAGTGGATAGAAAATTGAAGCATTTTGAAATATGCAATTTTTATTCCCAGTACAAAAACCACGTGATCTCAATTGGTAAAAGATTTCTTTCTTTCGTCAGATATCATTTTCTCTGTGAATGGGAGTTGTCATGGTAACCCACAACGAACGGCAAAAGAATGTTTGCATGGAGAATTTCATTCAGCGTAAAACGATGGAAGAAGCCAGAATCGCAGAAAATTAAAAAATTTATAACTGATTCAGTTTTTGAAAAAATCTTTCAATCTTTTGAGAAGTGAATTGTCTAACCGGGGTCTATATACAAAAAAAAAAAAAATTATCTCTAAAAGATTTTGAGTTATAAAATGTTTTGTGAAAATATCGATGATTTGTAAAATCTAAAAATATGGATCGCTAATTTGTATTTTCTTAAAATGTTTATATGGTTCGAAAGAGGATTAAATGACCTTTCCAATTATACCAATTGTTAAGAAATGGGTCTGTTATTCTTTCGTACAGGGCGTTTCAAAAAAGACGATCAAGAAAAAGAGAAATTTTGGACCCTTTTTAAATTTTTTTTTTAAATATAAAAAATCCGTGTAAAAAAAAAAAAAAAAAAAAAAATTGTACCATAAGAATCGGTAATAAATGCTCTTTCTCATGGTACTGGTGTATTTTTAATATCTCCAACAGTTTAGCAGTGATGGGTTTACATACTTGCCAACTTTTCCGGTTTTCCCGGAAGACTTCCGGTTTTCCCGGAAGACTTCCGGTTTTTCAGCATATCTTCCAGCCTTCCAGACAGATGATGAAATCTTCTGTTTTTAAAAAAGTCGTGGATATCGTTCGTTTTAAAAAGAAACCCCAAATGTTCTGCGAAAACTCCCGATTCCCAATCTTTCTCTATCCATAACATGAATGTCAATATTCATTTCAAAGTTGCTTTATGAAATTCTAGAACATGTGTAAAGAAATAGAATTGTTAAATATTTCTTGCTGATGTAATTACCCCCCCACCCCCTTTATTTATCTCCCACTAGTGATCAGCAATCAAATGTTCTGCAGAAGTCTTTTGTTTCCTAATCTTTATCTGTCTGCAACATAAATGATAATAAATATTAATTATAAACTTTTTTCATTAGATTCTAGAAGTAGAGTTGAAAGAGTTTAATATTTCTTATCTGTAATTATTTTTGTATCCCCCCCCCTTCCCCCGGATTGTGATCAATGATCAATTCTAAAAACAATAAAGCAATGGAAGTGCTCAATATTTCTGATGTATGTAATTATTTTTAGACCTTTATTGCTGAATTTAATGAATCTGTTTATTTTTTCTCAATTAAATTAAATATTTGTCTGTCATATTTATACCAAATGTGTAAACATGGGAAAAAAATGATGAATAATTTTTTCAGGTAGGAAAATTTTTCCCAAATCCATTTAAGAAAATTAATACTCAGTTGGTTTCATGCACGTTTGAAACTGATAATTAACTACTGCCACTATTTTTATATGTTATGTATGATTAATGTATATTATACACAAAACTCATATTCTATTTTTGTTTAAAAAATTTGTTTTTCTGTTGGCATGCAATTTTATTGAGGTTTTATGTGGATATAAAAGTTATTGCAGTTATATTATTATTATTATTTTTTTTTATGTTAAGGAAAAAATTCTGAAATTGCTTAATGTGGTTAAAAATTATACATATAAATATTTATGTCGCCAATTTATTGAAAGTGACATTATCAATATTTAACTAATCAACCAACCATCAATGTTAGCAAAAAATTTTCACCTAATTTCCAATTTTAAAAACCATATGTATGAATTTTTTTTTTTTTTTCTGGGGGGGGGGGGGGGGGGGGGGGGGAGTTTGAACAGGGTTCATATTCATCAGGGATAACCTGGAATACTCAGGGAAGTAGGATTTTATAAAAAAAAAAAAAAAAAATTCAGGGAAAATAAAAATTTTCATCAAAAGTCAGGAAAATCAATTATAAAACCTGGAAAAACAAATATTTCCTTTCTCTCAAATGACTTTTTTTGTTTAGCTTCATATCAAAATTCAAATGATTAAGGATCGTGAAAATATGCATGTAAACAATGATTTCTACCTGAATTTCTAACATGATCGGCAGTAACATGGCATCATACAATGGAAGTAGATGTATTTTCTTCTCTCTAGAGGAATATTTCCTGTGCCCCTGGCCCCCTGAGTATAATCAATCTAGGCACCACCCCTGAGTATCAATCTATAGTAAAACATTTTTATAGATTCCTTCAAAATATTAAAATTGTAAAACTGTATTGTTTAATACGTCAAAGAAAAAAAATCTTCCCTTTTTTTTATGAAATCTTCTGGTTTTTCAACAAAAATCTTCCCTTTTTTTATTAAAATTGGTTGGCAAGTACACTGTGTGATAATGACCTATAACATGTATATAAATTTTCAGTTCATTTGGAAAAGGAGTTTAGACATTATCACACTTTAAATAATTTGAGCCTATAGACGATAATCATAAAAAAATTTTTGTTGTGTCCCTGTAAAAAAAACTATAAATACCAGTTTCACCAAAATCAATAAGGTTCGTGCTACGGTAACTTAAAACATATATACCGACTTTCAGCCCATTCAAACAAAGCATTTAGACACTATCGTGTTTACTAACATACATATGCAAGCACACACACATGCACAGACATCAGTGTAAAATTAGCAAAAATAAACTCAGGGGACCTCAAAACGTATAGATCCATCAAAATCTGAAAATGAAATTTTTGTCATGATTACAATACTTTCCTTATATAGAACATTTACATTTCGGAAAACAAAAATTGAATATTTAAAACAGCATTTTTTCAAAAAGTAAAATTTTACTTCAGTAACTAAATAAAAATACTACATTTATCTATGTATAATTTGAATTAAATATATATGTATATATAATCTGGTGTGTCACTCACACGGCTTTCTCTTACCCTGAAATTTTATACTATAAATGCAGATTGGAGATTAAGGGGTGAGATAACGAGTACTGTTATGTAAATCTATGTTAAAACAATTTAAATTAGGCTTCAGAACAGCTTTATTTGACAAATAATTCTGTGTGAGGGAGTACAATTTCATTATTGTACCTACATTTATAAAGAATTCAAATACGTTATTAAATCCAGAAGTTCATTTAAAATTATTCAGATAAATGTCCCGTGCAACGTTCCTTGAAACTTATCAATCTTAATAAATTTTCTAGTAAAAAATTTATTATCTTCAAAATACAACATTTGGACTGCCTGAAATTATTTGTTTTTAACTTACTGTAAGAGACACAGACAAAGATCAAAAGTTAAAAACTTGACTTCGGTATTGAGGAAGCCTCAAAACGTGTAACTATGCAAAAAATCAAGCGATGAATATTTAGCTAAAAAAAAAAAAAAACATTATTTACCATAGACCTATAAGGAATAATTTCAATTCCTGAGCAGCTTTCCTGGACATTGTAAAATATTATAGTAAAGCATTTCCACTAAGAATAAAAAAGAATTTGTATGGCTTATGTATTGCTACCCTGTGTATCTTCTGAAGGTTGTGTACACACCAAATGGTGAACATAAATATAATCCTATATTAATAACACACGGCACAACCTGAAATACACTTCCATCAGTTTTCAAGTGTTGTTGCACTATAATTTAGTTCTTTTGTGTAGCCTTGTAAACAAACAGTGAATGATTTCCATACCATATTCTACATGAAACATGTTTTTATGTATATAAAAAATGTATATTTGTTTCATTTGGTTTATTGCAGTCTATAAATGTTAAACTCTACTTATTTGCAATTTTCCCCATAGACGTAATGTATTTGAATTCTCTTGAGTGCACTATATTTAAATGATTTCTTTTTAACTGAATAGTTGAAACATTTAAATAAATATATTTCGATTGGTGACTATTTTCGTCACAGCTTTAGTATGCGACCTCCTTGGTGATATAAAACATTTTTTAAACTTCTTGAATCTGTACAACAAAACTATTATGAAAACAAATATTCTCGAAAATAGTCCAATAGTAGGGTTAATTCTTCGAATATTCTGGAAACAGTTGAAGCTGTTACTCGTACAGTAAAAGTAACTATTCTATGTATGTTCTGGAACAGTCCAAAAAATAGTCACTCGTTCCACAGTAGTAAAGCAAATAACATCAAATACTCCAGAGCAGAATTTTTCGCTAGCTCGCGAAAAATCTCCAGTCGCTTTGAGCTCAATCACTAAAGCGTAATCATTCAGAATAGGTCTGTGAATAACTCTGAATTGCAGTAACTACATACTCTTTCGCAGAAATCAACTCACTCCTATTTATAACTTGACGATGATTCCATAGAGAATCCCATGGAAAGCTTGAGATCTGTGTTCCCGTGTGTTGGAGAGCTTCGAAACTTCGGGAACCCTAAACTACCATTTTTCACCAAATTTGGTTGTCCACTCCCCAAGTTTGTTTCCAAGGCTGACCCCACTGGAAGTGAGTGAACTGCCCTTTTATTTTTACTTTGTCTGTGTAAAACTACTTTCATTGCAACAGTACAACTGATGCAAGAAAAAGACTTAATCCCTTGTAACTATATGCTATGAGCACTATTTCTGCCGTATTTTAGACAACTAATGTTTTTATGGTTACATATATTTCCCATTTAAACATATTTTTATTTAGTTATTTAAATATTAATTTGAATTAATAAAATATTTTTGCCCGACAGCATGCAAGTGCAGTCACACACAGCAGTTCATTTATTTGTATGTTAAATTAGCGGAGTGATTGGTATATAAAAATATAAATAAGTAAACATTATCGTGCTACACAACTTTATTATTCCTCTCCCTTAGCGGCTTTTGAATTGTTTATTTATTTATTTTTTTTTTGTATAATTTCTAACAAAAAAAGGGGAAGCGTATTTTGCTAATACTTTTATCGGACACCTTTTCGTTAATATATAAGAATCCTTCATATTCTGTTTATATTTTTAATGGTTTTTAGGTTTAAAATAGTACTTGCTGAAATAATTTTTCTATTTTTAAAACTGCATTTTTTTTCTACAAAATTATCTACTCAGATAAAAATAAATCATTTATGTGACTAATATTTCAGTTTAATTTTTAACACTTTCCAACAAAGTTGAAAAGTGTTTATTACTTCGGTTTGTCTGCGCTCTTACTCCCGTTAATATTTATGGAATTTCTTGAAACTGATATATGTTATTCAAGTTCACTATCGGACGGTCCCTATTGGAAATGGAGTTTATACCTCTACTGGTTTGTGTACAGGGACACCCGAAAGTATTTCAAAGCATTGTGTTCTACGAGAGGTATTTCTATAAACCGTACTTTCATACCTTTACTCTAGACATATCTTAATGAAATTGAAATATGTTATTCAAGTTCGCTATCGGACGTTCCCTGGAGTCTATACCTCTACTGGTTTGTGTACAGGGGCACACAAAAATATTTCAAAGCATTGTGTTCTATGGGAGGTATTTCTATAAACCGTACTTTCATACCTTTACTCTAGACATATCTTAATGAAATTGAAATATGTTATTCAAGTTCACTATTGGATGTTCCCTATTGAAAATGGAGATTATACCTCTACTGGTTTGTGTACAGGGACACCCGAAATTATTTTTTAGCATTGTGTTCTATGAGAGGTATTTCTATAAATCATATTTTAATACCTTTACTGTAGACATATCTTAATGAAATTGAAATATGTTATTCAAGTTCACTATTGGATGTTTCCTGTATAAAATGGAGGAAATACCACCATCGGGTTATACACAAAAACGCTCAAAAGTATTCTAAAGCATTGCATTCTATGAGAGATATTTCTATAATTCAATTTTTAATAACTTTACTTTCCACGAAGTTTTAGGAAATTGAAATATATTATTTATATGCATAAAAGAATGCTTTGCATAGAATATAGCATGTATAGCATTACATTTACAGGGTGGCACAAAAATATCCAATTATATTAAGAGCTATTAATAAAAAATTGCTAGAATTGTACTTTCGTTTACGTTAAGCGTTTTTTACACTTTCTAACACTTTTTAAGTGTGAATATGTTTTCAGTTTTGTGTATCTGCTTGTCTGTCTGTCCGTGCTCTAACTCCCGTAAATATTTATGGAATTTCTTGAAACTGATATATGTTATTCAAGTTCACTATCGGACGTTCCCTATTGAAAATGGAGTTTATACCTCTACTGGTTTTTGTACAGGGACACCCGAAAGTATTTCAATGCATTGTGTTCTTTGAGAGGTATTTCTATAAACCATATTTTCACACCTTTACTGTAGACATATCTTAATGAAATTGAAATATGTTTATAATATATTTAAACCATGAAGTTAACATCAATTTAAAATTCAAAAAATACAACCTTTTAATTTCTTCATGTTTCTTCGGACTAGTTTCGCTTGGGGCGCCCCAGCTTATATGGATGGGTACGTTTATATTGTGATTGTGTACCCATCAAGCCAAACCCCAATATATTTCAGCTAATTAGAAGCGATAAAGATAAAATTTACCCTTTAGAAACCGCTGGAATTTATAAAATACCATATACTAATAGTCAAGGTAAAGAAATGTGTTACATAGGAAAAACAAAAAGAAAAATTAAAACACGTATTAAGGAACATAGCCACGATATAACCACCGGAAAAATAACTACAGCACTAACACAGGTAAACAAAAACTATGAGATTAACATTAAATTCGAGAAAGTAAAGAAGTTGGCCAATTATCATAACCATGGTTATGCAGCTATCAGAGAATCCGTAGAAATTTTATCAAGTTTTAACAATTGCAATGGCAACGATAGTGCTCAACTCAACCAGCAATGGCGCCGAGTTTTTAAAAGAGAGGAAGGAGGCATGAAACAGCAGTTTCGAACAACTTCAAGCACCGTACCATCGGAGACCAAGCTGGGGTGCCCCAAGAGAAACTAGTCCAAAGAAACATGAAGAAATTAAAAGGTTGTATTTTTTGAATTTTAAATTGAAATATGTTATTCAAATTCCCTATTAGATGTGTCCTGTATAAAATGGAGGAAATACCACCACCGATTTATATACAGGGACACTCAAAATTATTCTAAAGCATTGCGTTCTATGAGAGATATTTCTATAAGTCAAATTTTAAAAACTTTACTTTCCACGAAGTTTTAGGAAATTGAAATATGTTATTTAAATTCACAAAAAAATTCTTTGCATAGAATGCAGCATGATTAGCATTAGATTTACAGGGTGACACAAAAATATCCATTTATATTAAGAGCTATTAATAAAAAATTGCTAGAATTGTACTTTCATTTACATTAAGAATTTTAACACTTTCTAGCATTTTTAAGTGTAAATATGATTTCAGTTTGTGTATCTATCCATCTGTCTGCCCGCGCTCTAACTCATGTAAATATTTATGGAAACTGATATATTTTATTGAAGTTCAATATCGGATGTTCCATATTGAAAATAGAGTGAATATCTCTTCTAGTTTGTGTACAGGGACACCCAAAACATTCAAAAGCATTGTGTTCTATGAGTTATTTTTTATAAATATTTTCCGTATAGAATGTTCTCCATTTAAAATGACATTAATAGGTCCTGTACAACTAGTTTGTTTACAGGGACAACAACAAACAAAATGCCAATGCATTACGTTTTAGGACAGAATTTTTTTGAAAGTTATATTTAGAAGTCTTTCTACTGAAAAAATCATAAAATTATTGAAATATATTGTTTATATTCTAAATTAATGTTTTGTATAGAATATGATATGATTAAAATTTCTGTTTTACAGGGCTACGCTAAAAAATTCAGAGAGATCAATAGCTGTAATTATAATCTAATGGCTGCATTTTCTTTTGCGTTAAGCCTTTTTAACACTTTCCAAAATGCCTAAGAGTAATTTTAAAATCAATTAGTCTATCTGTATATTTTTCAGTCCTTCTGTCTGTTGTGTGATAACGTAGGGAAAGAATATTAAAAGTTATTCGATACAACAATTACGTACAGTTGGAAAGTGTTACTAATCAATGCGTACTGCATGATTTTTCTTTCTTGTTTTTTTCTTTGTTGAAACATTTTATAATTTATTTAGAGTAGTAAAGAAAGGTAGCTGAATGTGACATCATGGGCAGTTTTTTTAATAACAATTTGACAGTAAAAATATAAAAAATAGTAGTTAAAAAAAAAAAAAATTGTCGAACATATATTAGAATCGTAAAATGCATTAGCACTTTATCAATGTGTATAAATTTTTTAAAGTGATAATGACATCAATTTTTGTGAGATGCATAATTTTTTTTTTTTTTTTTTTTTTTTTTTTAATATTTTATTGTTCATGCTTAAGTAAATATATTTACTTTCCTGTCTAAAATAAATTAACTCGTAAATTTGTTTTAGCAACAATTAAATTATGGGTAAAAATTAAATGGCTAATTTTTTAAAGCTATTATGAGGTTATTATTTTCATATTTAAATTAATTAAAAGAAAACTAATGAAAAATTTGAAAATCGGGCTTCGATGTGCACAATGAACCCCTCGGGGGGCACCTTTGTGTCGAATCATATGACAGTCCGAGCTACCGTTTTCGAGAACGGTGAAATATATACACACACTTATATATATACACACGATTTGCCAAAAGTCTCACAACACCTCCTATCTCGGAAATGCATCGGAATTTTGAATAATTGCGAAACAATTGCTCAATGAATTCGAGGGGGACATCTTTTGATGAAAATATTTTGGACGCGGGAAAGGGGGACTGCTAGGGAGGGCAACTTTAAAATTTCAAATGGGAAGGTATATCTTGTGATACATTCATTGAAACATCTCTTCAAGACAATGAATTTGGTATAAATAGTTTTGTTCTGCGATAATTATTAAAGGAGATACACGAGTTTTTAGTTTTGAAATGTGGATTTTATACTTATGTATCTCTTTTATAATCATCGCAGGACAAAACTATTTACATCAAATTCATTGTTTGAAGAGACGTTTCCAGGGATGTATCACAAGACATGCTTTCTCATTTAAAATTTTAAAGTCCCCCTCTCTTGTGGCACTCCTATCACCCCCCCCCCCCCCTGAGACAGGAGGGAGTGAAGGACTTTTTTTTGAGTTTTGAAATGTGGATTTTATACTTATGTATCTCCTTTAATAATCATCGCGGGACAAAACTACTTATATCAAATTCATTGTCTTGAAGAGACGTTTCCAGGGATGTATCAAAAGACATACCTTTCCATTTGAAATTTTAAAGTTGTGCTTCCTAGCGACCCCCTAGCCTCCGCGGACCCAAAATCTTTTCGCCAAAAGAGGCCCCCCTTGAATTCATTAAACATGTGTTTCGCCATTTTTAAAAATTCTCATGCGTTTTCGAGATAGGAGGGGGTGTGAGATTTTTGGCAGACCCTGTATAATACCTAAAATATTACACTTCTCATTAATGTGCACAATGAAGCATAGACAATAAGAAGTAGGGAAAAGCAATAAGCGGATATTTCAAAATTTCTAAAATTATCTCGATTTCAACCCAATTCTTCATGGAGAATTTTGAGTGGAAAAAAAAAATCAAAATATTGGTAAAGGTAAATACATATGAAATCTGAGCACTTTGGAATCCCTTCAAATCTGGAAACCTCGGATAAATGACAGATTTGGTCATGCAATAACTAATGTGGCCTGTGCACAGCATCACTGCTTGTCGTCTGATATGCACCCAAATTGAAGCAACATAGTTTTGCACAATGTCCATCTCATCTATCAAATTTTGTGTGTTTATGCACCACAGAAACAGATGTACCCTTCCTCTAAATGAAGAAAATTGCAGCATAACAGCGCCACCTATTAGGCAATATATCTCAAAAGCTAATCAGCATCAATTTTAATCAAGGTCCAATCATAAACCAAGCTTGGTTAAATTTGTCCATTGGTTCGAGAGATACAAATTTCGCCATCACATTATACACATACACACAGACAGATACTACAAATGGACGATTCGAGTTTAGCACATCTCAAAATCTGTAAAGTCATCAAAAACCGACAATGGATAATTTTCATAAATCCAGTGCCTGTTTCTTAAGTATATAGAAGAAAGTAACTAGTATGCTGTGGGACCATTACGAAACGTATCCTATATTCAAGGATAAGATTTTTCAGTTTTTTTTTTTTTTTTTTTTAAGCTTTTCACACAGCTTCTTTTCAGTTTTTTCAGAATTTTTTTCTTTTTAATGTGTATTTTATTATTTTTTACCATGTTTTTATTAACTTCTATTCTTGTTTGTTTGTTTGTATGTATGTTTGTTTGTTTGTCCGGCACAAATCTTGCAATCGAATTTTAACTAACTTTCCTACTAGCTAGACATTTGAAACTCAAAATAGCTCAGAACCCAGTGACAATGCAATATTTTTTTTTTCCAATGGACGACTAGAACGAGGCGGAGTTTCGTTTTGTTTGTGGGGAAAAGCTGCACTATGATTGGCTATAGTCCTTTATTTGTGGGGTAAATTAAGACTCCTATAGGTTAAATTTCATCATGACGTCGAATGACGACAGACGTTCTAGTCGTCAATCTCATTCCTATTTATTATCCTATACTATTAAGTGAGCAATATTTGTATATATATGTATATTTCACTGTTCTCGAAAACGGTAGCTCGGACAGTCACGTGATTTAACACAAAGGCACCCTCCGAAGGGTCATTGTGCACATCGAAGTCAGATTTTCGAATTTTTGATTAGTTTTCTTTTAATTAATAAAAATATGAAAATAAAACTTCCCATTTCTATAATGACGCAGAATGGAGAATCTTAGGAGAGATTTGATTGATTTATTTGAGTGTATTTTACATTGAAGTACAGCTACGTTATGAGGAATTACGAGAGATTCGATTGGCTTATTTGATTTTCATTGATTTGAGTGTATTTTACGTTGAACTAGAGCTACGTTTTGATGAATTACGAGAGATTTGATTTTCATTGATTTGAGTGTATTTTACGTTGAATTAGAGCTACGTTATGAGGAATTGCGAGAAATTTGATTGGTTTATTTGATTTTCATTGATTTGAGGTAGGGGTGTCCAGTGATGTTTTTTTGGTTTTAACATGCTTGACAGTGATTGCTGTGAAAACGAGTTTCGTGCATTTTCAGATTCATGCACAGCGAATTAGTGGTGTCCAGTGATGTTTTTTGGTTTTAACATGCGTGATAGGGATTCCGGAAAAAAGGACACTTTTCCAATTCGCAAATCGCAAAATAATAAATATCAAATAATGAATTTAAAAAAGGACTTTCAAACTACTTTTTTAGAAATTTCAATTGGTTTGGTACAACATTAATTTAGTATATATCTCGGGAAGAGGGGGGGGGGGGGCAGGAGCAGATCGAAAGAAAATAATTGTTTTTAGAAAAACTGTTACCGATTTTAATGAAACTTTGTATAATCACGTACAATTTGTGAAAAAAATTACAGTAAGTGTCAGGCAAACTTGGGGGGGGGGTTAAGAGGGGGGGGGCAGAGGAAAATAAAATTATCTTTTATATCACCGTTTTACCGATTTAATGATATATTCTATAATTATCACTTACTTTTTTATGAAGATCACAATGAGTGCTAATATACTGGGGGGTGAGGGGGGGGAGGGTTAGATGGAAATAAAATATATTCTCCTTTAAACTACCCTATTATAGATTCAAACAAAAACTTTGTATAATAACATACAATTTGTGAAAAAATCACACTAAGTGTCAGACATACTTCGGGGGGGGGTTAAAGAGGGGGGGAAGAGGAAAGTAAAATGATTATTTATATCACCATTTTATCGATTTAATGATATTTTGCATAACTATCACTTACTTTTTATGAAGATCACAATAAGTGTATTACACATCTGGGGGGGGGGGGAGGGGGCGCAGATAAAAGTAAAATATATTATTCTTTAAACTACCGTATAATCGATTAAAAATAAAAACTTTGTATATATACAACTTTCTGCTTATGAAAAATTACAGCGAGTTTACACATATCTGGACGAATTGCTACAGGGGTGGGGGCAGAGTGAAGAAAATGTTGTTTTTATATCAAAATATCAATTATTTATATTAAACTTTGTGCGACTAACACTTTCATTTTTATTAAAATTATAGTGAAAGTTACCTATAGTTGATAAGGGGGGGGGGTAGTGGGGGGCAAATGAAAAATAAAATAATCTTTTTAAAAAACACTTATTACTGTTTTTTTATTGTTTTATTTACATTTTGTGCAAATATCAGTTAGT
>OZ005648.1:112180600-112231600 GCA_963930645.1 Salticus scenicus | reverse complement strand
AAACGAATCCACTGGCCACTAGGCCGTATCACAGAACTTATGCCTGGCAAAGATAAGAAAGTTCGACTTGTAAAGGTTCAAACTTCGCAACATGAACTTTTACGACCTATTCAAAGATTATATCCTTTAGAAGTAACATCATCAAATAATAGTTCAAAACTGAAAGAAGCATACCATTCAAAGGAAACCTCTGCTCAAACTGTTAAACCCGTTGTAACTTCAGAAGAGGAACCAGTCAGATATAGCAAAGCGGGAAGGAGAATTAAAGTCCCTGAAAGACTAATGTATTAAGAACTACACCTGCAACATTTGGTTTTGATTATAACCTATAATCAAAAGGTGGGAGGATGTTATAACTGAGCCATTTTCAATTTCAGTGTATAAATTTGTTTATTATTTATCCTCTATTTTTGTAAGCACGTGCTGAACCATATGTCAAAGAAAAAAAAGAGTTAAATGAATTTAATGCTTTTAATTTTTATGTAAAATATGAGCGCGTGCTATCTGTAAAATTTGTTAAAATGTAAAGATTATGTGATGCGTGTGGCATCCAGAGTTTTGTTTTTTAATTCAAGAAATAGAATAGAATAAAGTTAGCAACGATGTTAGTTGCATTTTTTCATATAGTTTGAGTTTTTAATTTTAGTGAACTACTTTTTACCGTAGGAATAATTTTACTATGTTTAACGTTATAGGGAATTATTATACGAGCATAAAAGATGCTACTTTAATAACATTAAAGTGTAAATAAGTAGTATAGGCGTCCGCTTTCATACAGTTTAATTTAGTGAGAGAAAAGCTAGGAATTTGCGGTGCTTATTCCGTTGCTTTACAAATGTGTTAAAATAAAATGTTCACAAACGCATACAGGCAGACATGCTCTAAAAATGGTCGAATCATGTTTAGGATATTTCAAAATGTGTAAATTCATCGAAAACCAGAATTAAAAACTAGTATGTTGTGGCCACAAAACTTTCTTCTATATTTTCCTATATACATATTCAATTAGTAACAATATTAAAAAAAAAAAAAAAAAAAAAAATACGATTTTTTTTTTTTTTTTTTTTGTTAAAAGTAAAAAAAAAAAATCGATAACTTTGTTTTAAATTATCACAGATTAATAGTTCAACCATTCGTTTTAAAGGTATTGACGAGATCTTTCGAAAGATACCCATCTTGAAAATTTACTCCCCCCCCGGGGGGGAACCGGTGCCTCCACATGCACAAAATTTTTTTCTTAGTTAACTACTACTATTATTAATAATTCATATTAATTTTACAATCACAAGTTTAAAATAACGCTCATTATGTACATTTATACGAAATTTTGTCCTATACTGCTATGTTAAAAGTTTACATAAAATACGATCACAGCGCCATCTGCTGGGCGATTGATCCCAAAATCTAATCAGCACCATTCCATGTCAGAGTCCAACTATATACCAAGTTTAGTTCAATTTCATTCATCGGTTCGTGAGATACGGTGAAAAATACCAAAATTTTGCGATCACAGCGCCACCTGCTGGACGATTGATCCCCAAATCTAATCAGCACCATGCCCCGTCAGGTTCCAACTATATACCAAGTTTGGTTGAATTTCATTCATTGGTTCGTGAGATACGGTGAAAAATACGAAAATTTGCCCTATACTGCCATGTTAAAAATTTACATAAAATGCGATCACAGCGCCACCTGCTGGGCTATTGATCCCCATATCTAATCAGCACAATGCCCCACCAGGGTCCAACTATATACCAAGTTTGGTTGAATTTCATTCATTGGTTCGTGAGATACGGTGAAAAAACGAAACCACAGACAGACACACAGACAGACAGACATTTTTTAAAAACTATCAATTCGTGTTCAGGACATCCCAAAACGTGTAGATCCGTCAAAAAACGGAGGTTGAAAATTTTCGCGAATCCAATACTTTCTCTATATTACATATAGAAGAAAGTAAAAAAATCACAAATTTTATACTTTCTTCTTATGTATGTAGAAGAAAGTAATAAATAAGCAAAATTCAAAAATAAATATTAGTCAACTACAGTTAGCTGAAATGCATCAAGGCTTTACATTAAAACTATGATTGGAAAATAGACATGACATAAATCACAAAAAATAAATTAGATTAAAAATAAATTAGATTAAAAATAAATTAGAAATAAACAAATTGAAACTTTCATAAATCATTTTTACTTTCTTCTATATGTAATATAGAGAAAGTATTGGATTCGCGAAAATTTTCAACCTCCGTTTTTTGACGGATCTACACGTTTTGGGATGTCCTGAACACGAATTGATAGTTTTTAAAAAATGTCTGTCTGTCTGTCTGTGGTTTCGTTTTTTCACCGTATCTCACGAACCAATGAATGAAATTCAACCAAACTTGGTATGTAGTTGGACACTGGCGGGGCATTGTGCTGATTAGATTTGGGGATCAATAGCCCAGCAGGTGGCGCTGTGATCGCATTTTATGTAATTTTTTAACATGGCAGTATAGGGCAAATTTTCGTATTTTTCACCGTATCTCACGAACCAATGAATGAAATTCAACCAAACTTGGTATATAGTTGGAACCTGACGGGGCATGGTGCTGATTAGATTTGGGGATCAATCGTCCAGCAGGTGGCGCTGTGATCGCAAAATTTCGTATTTTTCACCGTATCTCACGAACCGATGAATGAAATTCAACCAAACTTGGTGTATAGTTGAACCCTGGCATGGAAAGGGTCTGATTAGATTTTGGGATCAATCGCCCAGCAGATGGCGCTGTGATCGCATTTTATGTAAACTTTTAACATGGCAGTATAGGACAAAATTTCGTAAAAATGTACATAATGAGCGTAATTTTAAACTTGTGATTGTAAAATTAATATGAATTATTGATAATAGTAGTAGTTAACTACGAAAAAAATTTTGTGCATGTGGGGGCACCGGGTCCCCCCCGGGGGGGGAGTAAATTTTCAAGATGGGTATCTTTCGAAAGATCTCGTCAGTACCTTTAAAACGAATGGTTGAACTATAAATCTGTGACAATTTGAAACAAAGTTATCGATTTTTTTAATTTTAACGAAAAAAAACTTAGAAAAAAAATCTTTATTTATTTATTTATTTATTTTTTTTTTTTTAACGAAATTTAACCAAACTTGGTATTTAGTTGGTCCCCGACATAAAGTGGTGCTGATTACATTTCGGGATCAATAGCTCAACAGGTGGCGCTGTGATCGCATTTTTTCTAAATTTTTAACATGGCAGTATAGGACAAAATTTCGTATAAATGTACATAATGAGAGTTATTTTTAACTTGTGGTTGTAAAAGTAATATGAGTTATTGATAATAGTAATAGTTAACTAGGAAAAAATTTCTGTGCATGTGGTGGCATCGCTTCCGGGGGGGGGGGGGGTAAATTTTCAAGATGGGTATCTTTCGAAAGATCTCGTCAATACCTTTAAAACGAATGGTTGAACTATAAATCTGTGATAATTTAAAACAAAGTTATCGATTTTTTTTTACTTTTAACAAAAAAAAAAAAAAAAAACTTTGAAAAATAATCGTTTTTTTTTTTTTTTTTTTTTTTTTTTTTTTTTTTAAATATTGTTACTGGTTGAATATGTATTACTTTTAACAAAAAAAAAAAAAAAAACAGAAAAAAAATCGTAATTTTTTTTTTTTTTTTTTTTAATATTTTTACTGATTGAATATGTATATAGGAAAATATAGAAGAAAGTCTTGTGGTGGCCACAACATACTAGTTTTTTTTTAAAGTTATATAGAACTTCAGTACTATAAAATTACGATTCATCACTCATTCAAAGCCGTAGTAGCTAGGGAGGGGGGGGGGGTTCAAACAGCTCTCCTTTCAACTCCCCGTCCCCAAAATTGTGAAATTTGTCAAAAAGTTTTGAGTTATACACCATTTTCAACTCTCAGCATTATGTATTAAACTTTGAACCCGCTCTGAACATTTTGTCTGGCTTTTGCACTTGCACTCATTTACTCAACAAGCATTACAACGATTTCAACCACTCTAATGGCTGGCTGTTGCCAGATAATCCTCTTGGAATAAAAAATTTTTAGTCGAAAACATAGGAATGCTACATGTGTACAAATGACTGCATTTATACATATGCTATGAACCATTTAGACAGTGGGATACGAGGATACGAAGGATGATATGTTTTGGAGTATGATTATCTTCGGTGAAATACTGCAAATTCAATTTTACTTACACGTATATCCTAACTGAATGTTGCTAATTTTAAACTTTATTATTATTATTTTTTTTTTTCAAAATCGGACCAATAAAAAAATTATACTTAAGGGCCCTCTTCACTCACCGTCGCTGGAAGCCGAAGCTAATGTTATTCAATGGGAAATTTTTCTTTACAAATAACTTATTAAGTAATACATATTTTTAAATTCTGTTTTCCCATTATGAAAATTCCCAGCTGTTAAACTGACGGAACTTTTTTAAAAAAATATTTTTTTAATTTTTTATATTTTACTTCGAAGCTGCAAAATACGAATTTTCAATATGTGAATTTTTTTCATTTTGCAATTTCAAAATAAAATATTAAAAATTAAAAAAATACTTTTTCAAAAAAGGTCCGTCAATTTAACAGTTGGGAATTTTCTGAATGTGAAAACAGAATTTAAAAATATGTATTAGTTAATAAGTTATTTGTAAAGAAAATTTCCCCATAGAATAACATTGGCTCGGTCTACCGGCGACGGTAAGTGAAGAGGGCCGTTAAGTCTCTCAAATCTTGTGTCTCTGCATCGAATGTTTATTCGATTATTAAAAAAAAAAATAGTTTTCGAATTTTATCTAATCTCTTAATATATTCTTAGGAAATAAATTGGCTTTTTAAATTTAAATGATAAATGGTATCATTTAAACATTTACCCAATGTGTTTGTTCAATTTTTCTTTCCACACTGAAGAACTGTTCTAAGATATCTGAAAATTGTTTTATAGGCAGGTTAGAACAAGTGTTTAGTACAAGTGCCTGTAAAATAAGTGATCTCGAGCTGTATCTGAAATTATCTTGAAACATAATGAGTGAGGGAACGATTTGAATTATGAAAGCATAAATGTTTCAATAAGAAATAATATCTTTTATATTTGTAGATGGTAGTGGTTGCATGTACGGAAACAAATAATGTATCATAGCTTAGAGAGAAAAAAAAAAAAAAAAAATCGAATGCTTCTAATTGATGAACTACCATATTAGAACAATTTTTATATCATACGCCGAATGTATAATTTATAAAATTTTCTGTTTAAAAAATAAAAATATCTGGCACTTTCATACTATGGGCTATTTGCAGAAAATCACCATACTAAAATTACCAATAAAATATCAATCATTAAAAATAAAGACCATTAAAAAATATTGTTCTCTCTCTATATAAGCTGATTGTTTGTCAGTCCGGATTTTTAGTTCACTATACAATGCTACACCGTTCAACCGACCGCTACGAAAAGTGATACACTTTTATTAATCAGTACAAAATCTTGCTAACGCTGCAGTTTTTAGTTCAATCGGATAACTGATTCAAAAGATATTAAACGAACATAGATTATCATTCATTGAATCAAAATAAAAATGTGAGTAAAACCTCTTATAATTTAGCTTTTTTTTTTTTTTTTTTTTAGAGGAATTGAATAGCAGTTCATTCAATCGCTTACAACTTTTGAAATTAAACGATACTTATTTGGAGTTTTTATATAAGTAGCTCAATATTTTTGGCTATTATGCAAAGAAATTTCTTTAAAGCTTGCGCATGAGCAGTTAAAAATTATTTTATGAAAATGCTCATATTTCGTTACGTATTTAACATTTCTGCATTCTGATTGCAGTATGAAGTGTTTAATGTTGTATCTCAAATTTGCTGAAAATGGCTTTGCACTGGCATTAATACCTTTATAACTAAAAAAGTGATTTCTTTTTTCTTTCTTTCTTAAAAAAAAAAAAAAAAAAGAAAGAAAGAAAGAAAGAAACGTTATATTCCCATGAATATATCTGTACTGATAAGTATAAAGGATTTAAGTCCAAAAATGTCGATTTTGAGTTAAGTACATAGTCAGACTCAGAAAAAAATTCTCTATCAATTAGTATAAAGGATTTAAATCCATGTCATTTAGTCTTTGAGAAAATCCATTGGTAAAAAAAGATTCAAATCAGAAATTTAGCATTAATCTTTGGTATAAATATTTAATTCAATTTTTTCCCTTTATTAAATGACTAGCAGGCTACGCCCGCTTCGCTGGTCACTATTTTTAAATGAATCATTATAATTAATGAATTTTTTATCATGTGAAAAAAAGAAAAAAAACTCTGATCGGGAAAAATGTCGCACCGGGTCCCCACTGCCTTCGGCAGCGTAGACCCGTGCGCGATGCGCATGCGCGAATGCATATATATGAGCGCCCTAATAATTTTACAAATTCGAATATATCCGCAATCGATTTGTAAGTATCGAAAACCTCTATATACCAATTTTGAACGATCTAACTGTATTTTTATTTTTTTGTCCCCCCTCTCCCCTCCCCCTTCTCGCCCCTCCTAATAACTTCACACTTTTGAAAATATCCCCATTCGACATGCAGGCCTCTTCAACCTATCTGTACCAATTTTGAATGGCCTAGCTGTATTTCTATTTCTTTTTGCCCCATAGCCCCCCCTTACCGCCCCCCCCCTACCCGCCCCTCCTAATAATTTTACAAATTCAAAATCATCCGCAATCGATTTGTAAGTATCGAAAACCTCTATGTACCAATTTTGAACGATCTGACACTATTTTTATTTTTTTGTCCCCCCTCCCCTCCCCCCTACTCGCCCCTCCTAATAACTTTACACAATCGAAAATATCCCCATTCGACTTGCAGGCCTCTTAAACCTATCTGTACCAATTTTGAACGGCCTAACTGTATTTCTATTTGTATTTGCCCCATAGCCCCCCCCTTACCGCCCCACCCCCTACCCGCCCCTCCTAATAATTTTACAAATTCAAAATCATCCGCAATCGATTTGTAAGTATCGGAAACCTCTATGTACCAATTTTCAACGATCTGACACTATTTTTATTTTTTTGCCCCCCCTCCCCTCCCCCCTTCTCGCCCCTCCTAATAACTTTACACAATCGAAAATATCCCCATTTGACTTGCAGGCCTCTTAAACCTATCTGTACCAATTTTGAACGGCCTAACTGTATTTCTATTTGTTTTTGCCCCATAGCCCCCCTTACTGCCCACCCCCTTACCCGCTCCTCCTAATAATTTTACAAATTCAAAAATATCCGCAATCGATTTGTAAGTATCGAAAACCTCTATGTACCAATTTTGAACAATCGGACACTATTTTTATTTTTTTGTCCCCCTCCCCTCCCCCTCTACTCGCCCCTCCTAATAACTTTACACAATCGAAAATATCCCCATTCGACTTGCAGGCCTCTTAAACCTATCTGTACCAATTTTGAATGGCCTAACTGTATTTCTATTTGTTTTTGCCCCATAGCCCCCCCTTACTGCCCCACCCCCTACCCGCCCCTCCTAATAATTTTACAAATTCAAAAATATCCGCAATCGATTTGTAAGTATCGAAAACCTCTATGTACCAATTGTGAACGATCTGACACTATTTTTATTTTTTTGCCCCCCCCTCCCCTCCCCCTCTACTCGCCCCTCCTAATAACTTTACACAATCGAAAATATCCCCATTCGACTTGCAGGCCTCTTAAACCTATGTGTACCAATTTTGAACGGCCTAACTGTATTTCTATTTGTTTTTGCCCCATAGCCCCCCCTTACCGCCCCATCCCCCTACCCGCCCCTCCTAATAATTTTACAAATTCAAAATCATCCGTAATCGATTTGTAAGTATCGGAAACCTCTATGTACCAATTTTCAACGATCTGATACTATTTTTATTTTTTTGCCCCCCCCCCTCCCTCCCTCCTTCTCGCCCCTCCTAATAACTTTACACAATCGAAAATATCCCCATTTGACTTGCAGGCCTCTTAAACCTATCTGTACCAATTTTGAACGGCCTAACTGTATTTCTATTTGTTTTTGCCCCATAGCCCCCCCTTACTGCCCCACCCCCTTTCCCGCCCCTCTTAATAATTTTACAAATTCAAAAATATCCGCAATCGATTTGTAAGTATCGAAAACCTCTATGTACCAATTATGAACGATCTGACACTATTTTTATTTTTTTGCCCCTTCCCCTCCCCTCCCCCCCTACTCGCCCCTCCTAATAACTTTACACAATCGAAAATATCCCCATTCGACTTGCAGGCCTCTTAAACCTATCTGTACCAATTTTGTACGGCCTAACTGTATTTCTATTTGTTTTTGCCCCATAGCCCCCCTTACGCATGTGAAATCACGTTTTGCCCCCGCCCCCCTTGGGGACCGAATTTCAAAAATTCCAGAAACCGATTTTTAGACATTTGTATTAGCTATATTTAAAAGCAAAAATTTTACGGATATCTGTTTTTTTGTTTGAGATATGGAGGATTTTGTGAAATTACGTTTTGCCCCCTCTCCCCCCCTTGGGGGCGAATTTTGTAAAATCGCTTGCGGCGTTGTCTTTCTCGGGTCGTAAACATTAACCGTGCCAAATTTGGTCCCGCTCGGTGAAACGGCCTAGGATTCTATAGCGAACACACACACACACACACACACACACAGACAGACTCTGCTCTTTTATATATATAGAAGATTGACAATCACTGAATGGTATAAAGCGTATAAACCAACATAATCCCTTTTTCCTAATCGATTCTGCTGATTTGTTTTTAGTTAGTTTAACTTTATTTTTCGTCTCCTGAAAAATCAAGAATATGGACTTAAATCCTTTATACTTATCAGTACAGATATGTGGTAGCCTCATGAAAATTTATACAGATAATGGGAAGGGGCCTCATAACCACATGCTGCAGCCAGATCGCATTTCAAGTATTACTTTTTACATGGTGATCCCAAACATTTTTATTTTTATTTATTTTTTTACTGGTCAATCTAAGTTTTAATTTCGAGGCAAAACTTGCATTGAGATATATTATGACATGTGATATATTATGAGATATATTATGACATTATGGTATGACATGTTCTTTATACTCCTGAAGTTTTAAGATGATTCGTCAAGTACTTTTTGAGATATTTGAAAAAACCGTCTGAAATCGAAAGTATCCGGTCATTTATGGAAAGGGCATTATTTGGCATTAGTTTGAAATTTTTATTTAAATACTTTTCTTTTCTACAGTAAAACAAAATTTTTCGTTTTTGTTGCTACTTTATGTGTAACTTATGATATTCTTTTATGTCCTCACCTTAATTTCAAATAGGTATAATTTCGATATTTTTTTAAGATTTTATTATTATTATTACTATTTTGCAAATATCATAAAATTAAGTTTTTTTTTTCTTTTTTCTTTCTTTTTTTTTTTTTTTTAAATGTCACAGCTTTAGTATCGGACCGATTTGGCAAAATTTGAAATCTGGCACCGAAGTAGCTCGGCGGTTTCTCGACAAGGTCTTTACTTATGCAAATGAGATAGCCGTTACAGTTAATCGCCAAAATGGAAAAAAAGAAAAATTCAAGTCGCCAAGGGAGTCCCAAGCTCTCTTTTCATTTTACACCTTCTTTGTTTAGTTCTTTCATTGATTTCAAAATTCTACAAATGCTACTTCAACCTGAAGAATGTCTAGTAGACCTACTAGTTACCATTATTATTATTTCAAAATTGTCAGTATTAAAGCATTTTGAATGATAGTTTTTTAGACTTTGGATTTTGTTTCTTAAATATTGATTTTGGACCTGCAGAAAAAATTTCAAAGTTGCGTAAAAAATCATACAGAATATATATATATATATATATATATGTTTGTGTGTATTATGAAAACCTTTTCAATATATATATACACACACTCTAAGACAACAACAACAACAACAACAAAAAAAAAAAATAAAAAAAAAAAAAATAATAATAATAATAAAACGACGCACCAAGAAGAGTTATCCGAATGGGACGAAAATTGGTAGATGTGATGTACATATGAAGAAAAACAAATGATTACAGTTTCGGAAAATTTGGATGATTTAATCAAGAGAAAAGGCCTCACAAAGTAAACGAGTCAATAAAGCTTTGGTCCACTTCTGGCCCTTATGTAAGCATTTATTCGGCTTGGCATTAATTGATAGAGTTGGCAGATGTGCTCCTGCGAGATATCGTGCCAAATTCTGTCCAATTGGTGCGTTAGATTGGCAAAATCCCGAGCTGGTTATAGGACCCTTTTCATAATGCTCCAAATGTCCTCAGTGGGAGAGAGATCCGGTGACTTTGATGTCCAAAATAATGTTGTACAAGCAAGAAAACAAGCAGTAGAAACTATCTCTGTGCGCGGACGGACATTATCATGCTGAAATATACGATCAAGACTGCGTGATATGAAGGGAAACATAACGGTACGTAGAATGCCGTCGACGTACCGCTGTGCTGTAGGAATGTCACGGATGACAACCAAAGGGTCCTGCTATGAAATGAAATGACACCCCACCCAGACCATGATTCCTGATTGTCGGGCCGTATGGCTGGCGACAGTCAGGTTGGAATCCCCCAATTTTTTGGGGACGAGTCTTCGCTGGTCATCGGGGCTCAAATCGGAGTGGGACTCATCACTGAAGACAATTCTACTCCATTCAGTGACACCTCAGTTCAAACGATCCCGATATCACTGCAAACGTGCTTGTCGGTATACAAAGTTTAATAGTAGTCCGCACAAGGGGCTCTGTGAGCTCAACCGCATTTCTCTGAGCCGCCTATTAATGGTCTTTGAAGTCACTGAAGTACCATTTGGACATAGGATCGATGATAATGACGAATTGGAGCTTTGAGTACCGCTCTGACGATTGATTGGTTCTCACGTTCTGCCCTCTCTCTAGGCCCATTACTTCCTCCTTGGCGCTGTGTTCGGCCATGGTTCACCCATTCCTGTCAATATCATCTAATAGTGGCATCGATCCTATCCAAATGTCAGACAATTCGCAGATTAGACCAACTGGCTTCTTTGAGCCCAACTACACACCTCTTTAAAATGTTGACATCTGCGCATATTTTTTGCGCACCTGTATGCGAGGCATAGTTACTGTCTTTCTGAGTAGACGGAATAAAATTCTCGAAGAATTTATGATCTGTAATCAAAATTTCTCATTTTTAATATTCTGCCAATTGCGCAGTTAAGATGCACTGCAGCGTCGTATGCTCATTCGATGGCAGCCAAACTTTAAAATTTTGCATTTTCCATCGAAACCTGTATGCATGTCAATTTGTATCAAATTTGCATTACTCCTTCTTGGTGCGCCTTTTTTTTTTTCTTTTTCTTTTTTTTTTTTTTTTTTTTTTTTTGTCCTAGAGTGTATATTATATATATATATATATATATATATATATATAATTAAAAAATGTTTAGGCAATTCAATTTTAAAAATTACAAAATTTAATTTCTTGGGCAGCCACCAGGCAAAAAAATAAATAAATAAATAAATATATATATATATATATATATCGAGTAAATAACATATATCCCATACATTAATTAGGTAATGTACAAAGTTTCAGGATTGTATTATAAAATGTCCCAGAGATATGATAAAAAAGAAAATTTGATATAACATTCTTTTAAATATCTCAATGATAAACTTTTCAAATGAAAAAAAAAAAAAAGGCAGTATTTGAGAAAAATCAACTTATCGACAAAACTTTGGCATAAAACTGACACAACTGCCTCTTAGGTGGATAATTTTCGAGGTACAGATGAAATGCTTTTTGTGTATATTAAAGCACTTTATACAGGTTTTTTAGGTACACATTTTGAGATAAACTCAAAGTTGCCATTTTTTGAGCTGCAGTGTTCCTTTTCTTGCCAAGGTGCGATTTAGAAACCCTCAAAAATGAACCTAAGGATATTCATTTAAAAAAAAAAATAAATAAATAATAATAATAATAAAAGTGGCGTGGATTTTTAGCTTTCAAATATTAAAAACAGCCCATAAAATTATTTTCAATATAAAAAAAAAATATATTGAAAATAATTAATAAAATAATATACATGGCGTTCCATAAAGCTCTCCATTACTCTAACTCCATTATGTGGGCAGACAAATCAACTGAGTTCTGTCCTTTAACGGTCCTCTTCACTCACCGTCGCCGGAAGCCCGAGCTAATGTTATTCTATGGGGAAATTTTCTTTACAAATAACTTGCTAGGTAATACATATTTTTAAATTCTGTTTTCACATTCAGAAAATTCCCATCTGTTAAATTGACGGACCTTTTTTAAAAATGTATTTGTTTAATTTTTAATATTTTATTTTGAAATTGCAAAATTAAACAATTTCACATATTGAAAATTCGTATTTTGCAACTTCAAAATAAAATATAAAAAATTAAAAAAAATATTTTTTTAAAAAAGGTCCGTCAATTTAACAGCTGGGAATTTTCAGAATGTGAAAACAGAATTTAAAAATATGTATTAGTTAATAAGTTATTTGTAAAGAAAAATTTCCCATAGAATAGCATTAGCTTCGGCTTCCGCCGGCGGGGAGTGAAGAGGGCCCTTAAGGGGAAAGCAACAGAAAATTAAAACTATTGTAACATTATGATATATGAAAGTTATTCTAAATTTAATGACACTTATTGCTGTTGCAATTTTATTGTGAATAATTTGAAAATGTGTAATAAATTTATTTTTAACAGCCTGCGAATAAATTTTAGGTGTTTTTAAATTTATAAATTATCATTATTTTACTAATTTTATTAACATAGTAATTGTAATTAATATGTTGATTTATTAATTTTTAATTAATCTTGATACTTTTTGCAGTTGCAGTAGCATGAACAAATTTCTTTCGCCTGTTCACTGTATGTCACGATCACCTTTTATTAATTACTCAGTTAACTAACCATTCACCTTTTCCCAGCTCTATTCTTTTTATATAAATTTACATATTTCTTTTTTTTTGAAAGATTTATATCGATTATTTTTGCCTTCGCTCTTGAAACGACAATCATCACACAGTGTCAGCACGATTTTCAGCTTTACGAACTCACGAAACACACGAACGTTGTAATGTAACGTGGAAGCCTTCATTACAGGAAGAATAAACAAGATCAAGAAGCTTTTCAGCTCACCCACCCCCTTCAAACGTGATGCAAGATTTGAAGGACTTTATAAAAAAGTCTACAGTGGATGATGCTGCTGGCCATCTGCTCCACCTTACGGGCTCAACCTTCTCCTCCAGTTTTCTTCGATTTTCTTGATATTTTAAGTGCCAGCACGAGCAAGCAGCTGTCTCGCGAATTTCGGTCTAAATATGACAGCTGGCACCACTCTCACCTGACTCACTGCCGTAGTTCGAGCGTACTAGCTGCACAATGTGCACAACCTGCCAGCGAGCAATGTGATTGGTTGATGATTGTGACAGTATTTTTGCAGGTCTTCAGTTTCTTTTCTCCTTCCTCAGAAAATAAGTATTCTTAGAAGTTAAAAAGATCTTCATTTATTTATTATTTTGTTAGTAGAACTTTTTATTTTTTCTCCCCTTTTATTTTCCATCTTTTCAATAGGGGAAGCTGCTGTTTATCCACCTAACTTTAACTTACTTCAAATAATTTAATAAAGAGTATGTTGGTGAATATGAAAACTATATTTCATTTATATTTTATTTATTTATGTTATCTTATTTCTTTAATATGTAAGATTTTCGATATTTCGGATGTTTTACAGTTTGTTACAAACGAAAACGTTCGGAGGAAGGGAAAATCAACCACAAAAATAAATTATAATAATGAAATTATTATTAGAATATCAAATAATATTATTATTCTGTAAATATATTTCGGAGAATTTTTAACTAATAAACTTAAAGATCGCTTACTTATTATTATCGATGAGAGGCAGTAGAAAAAAAGTTCTTAAAAAATTTTCCAGTCCTAAATTCAAATTTTTTAATTGCTATTAAAAACTGTTTCGATAGGAAAGGTTGAGCTATCTTCATTTAAATGTCACGAAGAAACGTTGAACAAATTTAAATGCTATACTATACACACAAACATACACATATACAGTGGCGGATCCAGAACTTGACTTTTTTTTTTGGGGGGGGGGGGGGCTAAGATTTTTCAAAGTGTTATTCTAGACCAATAAAAAATTTACAATTGCAATATTCAATTGTGAATATCAGTGTTTTTTTTTTTTTTTTTTTTTTTTTTTTTTGTGGGGGGGGGGGGGGCTCCAGCCCCTAGCCCCCCCCCCCATCTTAAATCCGCCAATGCACATATATAACTTTTAACTAAGCCCATCAGATTTATCTCCTTAAAAATAAAAAGAAAGAAAAAATAAAAGGAAGTTTGAAGACATAAAGCTGTGATTGTTTAACTTTTTAAAGATTCTTTGAGGTAACTTATAAAAGTCTTTTTATCACAAACGACTGCTAAATGAATATTTCTTGGTTTGGTCAAAGGTCACTGGAAATATTCTCCCTATATCTGATGTGGAAAAACCAAAGAATTTTACACAGTGTTCTGGGAAAGAGTGGTGAAAGTATTTCTCCTCTAAGGGTGAATTAGACCACCATCTCCCTTCATCTTTCTAGACAGGTAAAAACCGCTATCATCCTGAGGACATTTTGAACAATTGAAAGATCTGGGATGGAGTTGTCAGTTGTCACCTTTTACCTGCGACAATAGATATCGAATGGAAACAAATTAGGAGGAACTCGGTTGTAAATTTCTTTCGAAATAGGGTTGTTTCAAACAGCGATGTCCAGTTGCGAACCCCAATTCCTGAAAATCACCGGCGAACATGCCTTTACACTATCTCTAAATCTGCAGGTGTTTTACGCCACCCCCAAGGATACAGACAATTTTTTTTTTTCGGGGGAAAGGGGGGGGGAGGAGTTTAAACTTTAGTGCAGCATATCTTAAACCTAGTAAAATGCAAACTGATTGTTTTTCTTATATGTCGTGTTTGGATCCAATTGGCTAATTTTCTTTCTTCCACTCTCTCTCTCTCTCTTTTTTTATATAATTTATTTATTAAAAAAAAAAATCTTTATGGGTCGAATTTGAGTTCGGGTCGGGTTTAGTTCATGATAAGTCGGGTCGAAAATCGGGATGAGAGCATGTTTAAAAAAAAAAAAAAAAAAAAAAAAAGAAGCAGAAATTTGTTTGATAGAAACATAGCTGCATAATTCATATGATCATATCAAATAGGTCCATAACTGAATATATAAATTTCCAAATTGTCATAGTAGTAAAATAAACTTCCATATCGAACGCCACAAAAAAAAAAAAAAAAAAAAATGGAGATCTCAATTTGACGAACTCATTTTCTAGTATAAATCATTCAGATTCTTCTGAATTATTCTTTCTTTTCTTTTTCTGTTTTCTTTCTTTCTTTTTTTTTTTTTTTTTTTAGCTTAGGTTTTGGCGGGTCAGATTCAGGGCGACAGAAATCTCTTTTGTGTGTTCAGATTAATGAAAATTGTTTATCAGGTTTGGGTGACACGTGTAGGACTTTTAACATGGACATTTCCTTTTCAGAGACAAGACCCCCCCACTAGTATCCGAGAAGTTCTGCTCTCGAAGCTGGTAGACAATAGGTACCTGGTCCGATTCCAGGTTGCGCTCATAGGCTTGGCTGTTCAGAATATTTTACTGTGTTTTTTTTTCGAAACTCACGTAAATACCACCTAAGACCCCTTAGAAAAACTCCCCATCCCTACATTCGGAGAGCAGTCTGCCCAGGCCCAGGTCTCATGTTGTCAGCCAGCCACCTACACTCCACCTCCTTTTCAGTAACATGAAAACTATACTGCACTTAAACTGCATATTTCAAAATTTTTAGATGAGGCCAATTTTCTAAGGGAAAAAAATGTGTAAAATAAAATGTAACTCAAAAATGTTCGAAAAATCTGTAAAATTTCGAGGGGGGGGGGGGAGGTGTCAAACCTCTAGTCTCCCTTCCCTGTCTATGTGGCCTTGCTCACTCTCCTATTACCAGTTGCATCAAAGTAATGCAGAAAAGACTAAGATGAGAGAGCTAATCTCCTCAAGGTATCCCTTGAGTAATTGACTACTATTCTGTGACAGGACAATAGTAGGGGTAATTTCCCAATATTTGAAATAATCTGAAGATAGAATGTTATTGTATAGTCCTGTATATTGTCTAAATCAATAAGGTTGCAATATTTTTTTTTTTAACTATGCAGTAAAGTGTCTCATAAAGCGCGGACAGACAAACATATTCAAACATTACTGGAAAGTATTAAAAATGTTTAACACGCCTTAAAATGCAATTCTTCAGTGTTTGAATCATAGTTCTTAACGTATATAAATGTTTTTGTGTAACATTCTAAATTTTAATACTAATTATACCATATTCTAAAATGAAGAAGAAGAAAAAGAAACGTTTTTTTGTACATAAGAATAATAAATGTTTATTTTATTATTCCTACACTGTTAAAAATTTCAACAGAAAACTCTATGTAATCTATTATCTTAAGTCTTATGTAAAATTACAGAGAAAAATAAACGGAGATGTTAAAAAACTTATTTTATGCATTCATTTTAATAACTAATATTAATTTAATTAATTATAGGTGAGAATATATTTCGAACTTGGAATGGTTTATCTAAAGTAGAAACAGTCATTTTAATTTTAATTAAAAAATTAAATAATAAAAATACATAAAAATACAGAATAAAGATTGAGAATCTCGATTATTCACTTTTAACTAAGAATTACTGTAATTTATAGAGACTCTGGATAAATATTTACATAAAATTTACAGAATTTTTTAACAGTGTATGCACAATCACTTAGCATTATCATGTTTTCTGCAGTGCAAAGGTTTAAAAATATGCTTTAAAAAAATCTCTCTCATAAAACGCATTACACTGAAATTTTTTTGGGTATCCCTGTACACAAACCAGTCGTGGTAGCTATACCATTTTCTATAGGGAGTGAACTTAAATGACATATATCATTTCCGAGATATTCTAAGAATATTTACGGTACTTTGAACGCGGAGAGACAGACTGGACGGACGCAGACAGGCAAGACTGAATAGAAAAACCCCGTTTCCTTTGTTGGAAAGTGAAAAAAAAAATAATCTCATAATACAACTGAAAATGCATTTAGTATTTTTATTGGAAAATCAATCTGAACATTTTGAGACATCCTATAAAAATCACTAATGCTGATCGTAGCGAATTCTATAAAAAAAAAAAAAAAAAAAAAAAAATGCTCATGCGTACATCTATATAATATATTTTAATATTGTTATGTTTTCTGCAGTATAAAAGTGTTACAACAGAATTATTAAAAATCTATGATAGATCGTATGCTTTGGAATACTTTTGAGAGCTCCTCTACACAAACCCTTAGTGCCATTTATACCATTATTAATGGGGGATATGCTACAATGAACCAAAATAACATATATTAGTTTCAAAGAATTTTACATAAGTTTACATAAGTTAGAGCACAGACAGACAGACATTTAGAAACACCGAAGTTATAAACGTTTTTCAACTTTGTTGAAAAGTGTTGAAAAGGTTTTTGTATCTGAATAATATATTAATTTTTTTTTATGTTGCGTAAAGTATAAATATATTAAAATATGCTTTAAAAGATATTTCTCGTAGAACCATAATGCACCAGATGTCTTTGTGAGTATACATACTTTGTGAGCGTACATATTAGGTGCGCTATTTATTCCATTTTGCGTAGGAAACATGTCAGTATAGTAAAGGTGAATAACATATATCGGTTTCAAGGCATTCTGAAAATATTTATGAAATTTCCATTTATATCATCTAACGTACCTGAATATTTTTGTTTGATCTTGTAAAATAGGGATTAATACTAATCATACGATATTCAACAGAAAAAATGATTTTGTGTTTATCTGTAATGTGTACAAATTTCATCATGTTTTTGTGTGGTACAAAATTATTAAAATGTGTGTGTTTTAGATATACTTCTCATACAACGTAATGCATTAAAATTATTTTGGTTAATTTAATGCTATGCATGCCCTTTTTTATAGAAATCCGTTCCATATGTATACTACTGAAGTAATATGAACAACATGTATTCAGTTTCATAGGACATTCTCAGAATATTTACGGAAGGAAAAGCTCGGATATGAGGACGTACATACGGACAAACCGAATTTAAAAACACTTTTCAACTTCACTGTAAATTTCTAAAAATATTACGTGTATTCTTTCTTTTGTTTTCTTAGAATAATTTTAGAGAAAACAAAAACGAAAAATTATGTGGTACGCATTGATTACTAACACTTTCCAACTGTACGTACATGTTGCATCGTATAGCTTTCAGTGTCCTTTGCCTACGTTATCACACAATGGACAGACAGGCGGACTGAAAAGAATGCAGAGAGCCTAATTAAATTCATAATCACTTTTAAGCATTGTTGAAAAATGTTAAAAATATTTAACGCAAAAGAAAATACAGTCCTTAGATTCTAATTGCACTGTAAATTGAAGCGTCTTAAAATAGAAGCTTTTTAAGATACTTCAAGTGTCTGTCATAAATAAATAAGACACTTTTTAGCATTTTAAAATGGAACACCCCATTTTAGACACTTATTTCGTGTCTGAATTTCAGACACTTGTATTGACAGTGTACAGCCCTTAATGTATCTGAATATGTTAAAGAAGCTCTGTAAATCTGATCGTTAACCATATCATATTCTATACAAAAATTTATTTTAGCATATTAACAGTGCATGTCAATTTCCTTATGATTTTAAAGAAGAAAGTTATTTCAATGTGATTTATAAAAATGTTTGTCCTAAAACGCAATGCATTGGCTTTTTTTTTTGTGTGTGTGTGTCCCTGTATACCCCAGGACCTATTAATGTCATTTTAAATAGGGAAAATTCCATAGTGAACTCGAATAACATATATAATTTTTTAAAAATTCTGAAAATTTTTACGGACGCTGGAGGCGGGCAGACGAACAAATAGAAAGGTGGACAGTCGAATAGACAGATACAAAAACTGAAATCATAATACCATTTAAAAATTGTTAGAAAGTGTTAAAACACTCAATGTAAACGAAAATGCAATTCTAGCAAATTTCCAATAATAGCAGCCCTTAATATAACTGAATATTTTAGTGTGGCCTTGTAAATGTAATACTGATCATACTATATTTTATAGAAAGTATTCTTTTGAGCATTTGAAAAAATTTCAATTTCATTAAAATTTGTGCAAAGTAAAATTATTAAGATTTGGTTTATAGAAATATCTCTCATAGAATGCAGTACTTTGGAATATGTTCGAGTATTCCTGTAACAAACCAGTGGTGGTATTTACTCCATTTTATATAGAAAACATCCGATAGTGAACTTGATCAACATATTTTAATTTCATTAAGATTTGTGTGAAGTAAAGGTATTAAAAAATAGGGTTTATAGAAATTCTTCTCATCACTGTTAAAAATTTCTGTAAATTTAATGTAAATATTTATCCAGAGTCTCTGTGAATTTACAGTAATTCTTAGTTAAAAGTAATTAATCGAGATTCTCAATCTTTATTCTGTATTTTTGCTTAATTTTATTATTTAATTTTTTTATTAAAATTAAAAATGACTGTTTCTAGTTTAGATAAAGCATACTAAGTCCGAAATATGTTCTCAACAATAATTAATTAAATCAATATTAGTTATTAAAATGAATGTATAAAATAAGTTTTTAAACGTGTGTTTTATTTTTCTCTGTAATTGTGCGTAAGACTTAAGATAATAGATTACACAGAGTTTTTTGTTGAAATTTTTAACAGTGTAGAACGCAATGCTTTGGAAAATTTTCGTGTGTCCCTGTACACAAACAGTAGAGGTATTCACTCCATTTTCGATAGGGAACATCCGATAGTGAACTTGAATTATATGTATCAATCTCAAGAAATTCCATGAACATTTACGGAAGTTAGATCGCAGATAGATGGATAAACCAAAGTTGTTTACATTTTTCGATCTTGTTGGAAAATGTTAAAAATATGTTAGTATACGAAATTATTGCGATTTTCAAGTAACAACTATAGGTGAATTGCAAAAGGGCACAATTTTAACACTTTCTAATAAAGTTGAAAAGTGTTTTTGACTTCGGTTTGCGTGTCTGTCTGTCTGGCCACGCTGAACTTCCGTAAATATTTGTAGAACATCTTGAAAATGATAGATGTTTTTCAAGTCTATTATTACCATGCTCTTTATAGAAAAGGGTATAAATAGCTCTACTCGTTTGTATACAGGAAACTGCAAAAATCTTGCGTACAAGGATTCTCCAAACTTACGTCCTATGAGAGGTATTTTCTGCTGAGGATATTTTAGTTCTTTTATACAGCAAATAGCACAACGAAATTAACATACATTTTTTCATTTGCCCAAGAGCACGTTTTCTACACCTTATGGTATTATTTAACATCAATGATTTGTTTACAGAACCCCTCAAATTTATTAAGATACTTTGGCAGATATAAGTGGAAATTGCTCGGAGTAAATATTTACTAGTGTTTTCAGATTTCAACACATTCCACGAAATCAGCTAAAATATATTTATTACTTTAGTTCCCGTATGTGTTTCTGTCCGTCTATTTGCGTAATTATTTCCCTAAACAATTTCAGAATTTGTAAAATTAGTATATATGTTTCACTGCCTTATTGTATAATGTTATACAAAAACAGTCGTACTTATACCAAAACTGCTCTGTACACAGGAACTCACAAAATTATTCAGATATGTTACACTCTATAAGAAATACTTATTTTAAACACATTGCAAACCTTTTAATATTGCGTTAAAAATAATGAAATTAAGACATTTTCTTAATGCAGTAGAAAATATTTCCCATAGAAAAGACATAATTAACATTAATGATTCATCTATAAGATCTATAAGTAAAATTAATATTTTTTATTATAAGAGGATAGGATCTCACTGCAATAAATTATATGTTCTATCCCTTTAGAAAAAAAAAAAAATTTCGCTGAAATTTTAGGTATTTTTATACGAAATCACAATCGCTCCTGCGTTATGTTATTTGTGATGAAGGAGGAGATTATTAATAAACCATCTCTATGGCTTTACTTAAAAAAAAAAAAAAAAAAAAAAAAAAAAACATGCAATAGATTGCTTTTGTGTAGCTCTGTATATTGTCTAAAAGTTGTACAAATAGTGTACTAAAAAAAAAAAAATACATGACATTAGAAATTTACATTGAGCAATTTCCATTTATATCGCGTAGCTTAGAACAACTGTCTGGGGCTTTGTAAATCAATAAAGTACACTGATCATTATAGTTTTTTCTGTAGTAAACAAGAAAGAAAAATATTGAGGTTTTCATATGTATTATAAACATTTTCCAACTATGCACTTACCCGTTACATCATTAAACATATTTTGTCTTCGTGATAACACGTAAAAATACATTTTGTTTTTAATTGGATAGAAAAAAATATACATATGTATCTTTTCCTATATCTTAAAGAAAAACATATTATTGAGTATTATTATTTGACTGTATATATTGTCTAAAAACAACGAAGTTACAAAAATATATTTTGTTATCTATGTAGTAACGTATTTCATAAAGCGCGAACAAATAAACATAATCAAGCGTTAATGAAAAATACTAACAATGTTTAACACGCCTGAAAATGCAATTCTACAATTTTTGAATCATAGTTCTTAATGTATATGAATATTATTTATGTGGTATGACCTTAATATTAATTATACCATATTCTTAAAAAAAAAAAAAAAAATGCAGGGAATAATAAATGTTAATTTTATTATTCCTATGCACACATCATTTAGCATTATCGTTTTTCCTGCTATGCAAAGGTAGTTGAATATGCTTTATAGAAATATCTCTCTTAAAATGCAATACATTGGAATTCTGCACAAACTATTCGTGGTAGTTATGCCGTTTTCTATAGGGAACATGCTATAGTGAATTTTAATGACATATATCATTTTCAAGATATTCTTAAGAATATTTGCAGCATTTTGAGAGCGAAGAGGCAGACGATTCAAAACCCTGATAAACCTAAGGTTTAGGAACTAAGACTTTAGGTTTGTCTGAGACAGACCTAAATAAAAAAAAAAAAACCCTGTTTAACTTTGTTGGAAAGTTAAAAAAAAAAAATCTCATAATATAACTAAAAATACATTTAGCACTTTTGTTTGAAAATCTATCCGAATATTTTGAGTGATCCTATAAAAAAAATTAATATTAATCGCACCGAATTTTACAGAAAACATGCTTATGTGCATCTATATAATGTAGTTATGTTTTCTGCAGTATAAAAGTATTAAAACAGACTTATTAAAAATCTCTCATACACCGTAATGCTTTGGAATACTTTTGAGAGTTTCTGTACACAAATATTTAGTGTCATTTACATCATTATTAATGAGGAATATACTATAATGAACCAAAATAACATGTATTAATTTCGAGGCATTCCATATATATTTATGGTAGTGAGACTGAGAGTACGGACGGATAGATGGACATTCCGACAAACCGAAGTCAGAAACACTTTTCAACTTTGTTGAAAAGTGTGAGTAATGTTTTGTGTATCTGAATTATGTACATTAATTTTTTTTTTTATGTTGCGTGAAGTATAAATATATTAAAATATGCTTTAAAAGATATTTCTCGTAGAACCATAATGCCTCAGATGTCTTTGTGAGTATATCTACTTTGTGAGCATACATATTAGGTATGCTGTTTATACCATTTTGCGTGGAAAATATAGTATAGGTGAATAACATATATCGGTTTCAAGACATTCTGAAAATATTTAGGGTATTTCCATTTATATCCCCTAACGTACTTGAATATTTTTGTTTGATCTTGTAAATCAGTCATTAACACTAATCATATTGTATTCAATAGAAAACACGATTTTGTGCATCCTAATAATGTATACTAACTTCATGATGTTTTTATGCGGTACAAAATTATTAAAATGTGTGTGTTTTAGAAATACCTCTTATACAACGTAATGCATTGAAATTCTCTTGGTTAATTTAATGCTATGTATGCCATTTTCTACAGAAATCCATTCCTTATGTATGCTATTGAAGTAACATGAACAACATATATCAGTTTCACAGGACATTCTTAGAATATTTACGGAAGAATGAGCTCGGACGTTCAGACGGATATACACACAAACCGAAGTCAAAAACACTTTTCACGTCTGTTGTAAAATGTTATAAAGTTAGATGTATTTTTCTTTTGTTCTATTGGCCTAATTTGAGAAAAAAAGATATGCTAGTATGCGAAATATATGAGACTTTAACAACGATAACTGAGCTTTATAGAGTAGCATAGCGTGTACAAGAATGGCACAATTTTAACACTTGCTAAGAAAGTTGAAAAGTGTTTTTGACTTCTGTTTGAGCGTCTGTCTGTTTGTCTGGCTACGCTCAAACTTTCGTTAATATTTTTTGAATAGCTTAAAAATGATGTACGTTTTTTAAGTCCAGTATAATATGCTTCCTATAGAAAATGGTATATTAACTCTACTCATTTGTGTAAAGTATTCTCCAAAATTATGTCCTATGATACGCTTTTCTGTTTAAGATATTTTAGTATTTTTATACTTCACATAACACAATGAAATGAACATACATTATTTATTTGCACTATAGCCTGTTTTCTATACCATAAAGCATTATTTAGCATTAATTGCTGAAACGTCAGTGGAGGCCCTCGGTTGAGATGCAAAAAGATTTTGGGTTCCGTCTGTTTGTCTGTGTGTTTGTCGCGCGATAGCGGCCGCAATAATATCACTATTGACTTGAAATTTGGTACACATGTTCATGATCCCCACGAAATATGCTGTATAGGTTTGAGTGTGCATTCCATTTGTAGTTCGTGTACAGGGACACGCCAAAGTTTTTCTTATCATTACGGCCTATGGGAAGAATTTGTATGTACCGCGATAGCGGCCGCAAAAATCACACTCTTCACTGGCAATTTAGTACACATGTTCATGAGCTCAACAGAAATAGCTGTATAGTGTTAGGTGTGTATTCCATTTGTCGTTCGTGTACAGGGACACGCCAAAGTGTTTCTTATCATTACGGCCTATGGGAAGAATTTGTATGTACCGCACAATAGCGGCCGCAAAAATCCTTCGATTGACTTGTAAATTGGCACACACGTTCAAGATTTGCATAAAAATAGATGTATATTTTTTTATGGTTATATTGTTCATAAACTGTGTATAGGAACACGCCAAAATTCTTAACATTACGGCATGTGGGGTGAATTTCGTTTAAACGCATTTTAACATCATTACTTTGCAACCAACAAAATGAAATTAGCGTACATGGTAAGATGCTTAAATTTATGCTGTTTGAAGAAAATATGTGCTCTTAGGCTTTCTATTTAAAGTACAGGACCTTACAAAAGTGTCACGTAATCATCCAAACTATGTTAAATTTGGAACAATTATTAATGAAAAACACAGATTAAGCTGAATATTTTTTACTGGTGCATATAATGGTTTTGGTTCGTTTACAGGGACACAGAAAAGATTTTCGTGACATTAGAGCCTATGGACAATTTTCTATTTAAGCGGATGCTAATGTGTTTATGCTCCATTGAAAAGAATGATATTAACATACATTGTAAAGATGCTTAAAGCATGTTTACTCTTAAAAAAATATATATAGATTAAATAATTTATTTATGGAACCACACAAAATAATTCCGATGACGTACTGTAATTATCCAAATGATGTCAAAAAAATGTCTGAAAAAAAAAAAGTTATAATTAATTAAGTGTATTCTTATTATTGCCGTATATAATAATTGTGGCTACTTTTCCGGGATACATAAAAGAATTTCGTCCTATTACGTTCTATAGTCGGTATTTCTTAAAAGTGTATTTTAACATGGTTACACATAATTAGTTGTCAGAGTTACGCAAAATAATTCCGATATACTATGTAATCTTTTTGCATGAAATTGGTACAAATATTTATGAATTTCAGGGAAATAAGAAATACTTTCAGTTATTAAGAACATATATATATGATATACAGATAAGTATAGAAAGAGAGATACATCGGAGGCCCCCCCCCCCCCCCTCAGTAATGCATCTGTTTATGTAGCAAGTCAATCGAATCAATATATACATTATATAATAAGGAATAAATAAAAATGACCTGTTGAATAATGTGTGATGCAAATAGGTCGTTGAGGTTTCTGATCTGCAGATCCACTAGTGATTTATTTATAGAACCACTATAATATATTCAGATGCATTTCTTGATATTCGTAAAAATTGCTCGAATGGAATTTTTAATAACGTTTTCTGATTTCAGCACATTCCAAAAAAATTAAAATGTGGACTTTAGTTCTCCGATCTACTTTTGTCCGTCTGTTGCTACTACAATTATTTCCGTAAACTTAGAATTTCTAAAATTGATACATGTTTCACTGTCTTACTGTATAATGAAAATCGTACTCGTAGCAAAACTGGTTTGTATACAGGAACTCAGCAAATTATTCCGTTATATTACGTCTATTAGAAGTATTTTTTTAAAACGCATTTCAACATTTTTAATATTACGCTAAATGTAACGAAATTAGGACATTTTATAGAAGAAATAAAAGATTTTTTTTATACAAAAGACATGATTAAAATTAATGATACGTCTATAAGATCAGAAAAAACATTCAAATTTATTACGGGACATTGCCGAAAGTGTATTTTTATTAACCGACTTCAAAAAAGATGGAAGGTTCTCAATTCAAACCGTATATATTTTTTTTAGCTCATAACTTCTGAACGGATGCTCCGATTTTGATACATTTGTTTTGTTGAAAAGGTCCAGGTCTAAAATAGGTCCCATTGTAATATCTTTACGATCTAAAGAAAATACAGGGTGCCCAAAAAATCAGTCCCAACTCTTTTAACTGCTAAACGGCTGCAGCTATAGTGATAAAAATGGTATGTAAGTATAGCAAAGTGGCCATGCAGTACAAGGTTAAACCGCTTGCAGCGCCACCTGTTGGAAAATAGCGGTGTTAGTGTTCCTATCTCGAAAACGGTTCTAAAGAAAAAGTGAATTACAAAGCTGAAGAGTATCACCGATTTAGTACAAAAAGATAGTTTAGACATTCATGCTAACGTTCCTATCTCGGAAACGGTTCAAGACAGGGGGGAAAAAGTGAATTATAAAATTGCAGAGCATCATCGATTTAGTACTAAAAGATAGTTTTGACATTGATGCTAAAAATACAAGGCTAAAAACGTGCACTTTTTTGTTCGCAATTTCTTACACTGTACACACTTGAGCTACATTGCTCACGGTGTAGCGTAGCTGGTGAGACAAAAGCTATATAGTTCAAAATAGGGTTACTTGATACTTTTTGTTTTGTTGTAGAGATCTTGGTCTGAAGTAGGTCCCATTATAACAGCTTTACAATCTAAAGAAAATAAAGCGCCATCTGGTGAAAAACAGCGGAATTAGCTCTCCTATCTCAAAAACGGTTCAAGATGGGAGAAAAGTTAATTACAAAGTTGCAGAGCATTATCGATTTTCTACGAAAAGACAGTTTTTAGATATTATTTCTAAAAATAGAACGCTTAAAACGTGCAGTTGTTTGTTCGCAATTTCCTACACTGTGCACACTTGAACTACGTTGCACGCTTTGAAGCGTAGCGGATGACACGTATACTCTGTGGTTCAAAGTACTGTTACTGTAAGCGGTCACATCGATTAGCGCAAAGTCGTTTTCAACCAACTTCAGAAAGGAGGATGTTCTTAATACGAGCTATGTGTTGTTGTTGTTGTTTGTAAGCTTATAACTTCGTAAGAGATGCTCTAATTAACCGACTTCAAAAAGGAGGAGGTTCTCAATTCAAAGCGTATGTTTTTTTGTTTTTGTTTTTGTTCATTAGCTCATAACTTCTGAACGGATGATCCGATTTTGATACTTTTTGTTTTATTGTAAAGGTCTTGGTCTGAAATAGGTCCCACTGTAATATCTTTACGATCAAAAGTAAATACAGGGGGCCCAAAAAAGTCAGTCCCGACTGTTTTAACTGCTGAACAGCTGCAGCTATAGTCATAAAAGTGGTATGTAGGTATAGTAAAGTGGACATGTGCTACGCGATTCAATCGCCTAAAGCACCACCTGGTAGAAAAGAGTGGAGTTAGCGATCCTATCTCGGAAACGTTTCAAGACAGAGGAAAAAGTGAATTATAAAATTGCAGAGCATCATCGATGCAGTACGCAAAGATAGTTTAGACATTAATGCTAAAAACAGAACTCTTAAAACGTGCATTTGTTTGTTCACAATTTCCTATTTTGTACACACTTGAACGACATTGCATATGTTGTAGCGTAGCGGGTGACATTTATGCTATGTAAAATTCAAAGTATGGTTATTGTAAGCGGTCACGTCAATTAACACATAGACGTTTTAAACTGACTTCATAAAGGAAGAGGTTCTTAATACAAACCATGTTTCTCGTTGTTGTTGTTGAAATTTGTTAGCTTATAACTTCGTAAGAGATGATTTAATTTTAATACTTTTTTTGTTGTCGTAATGATCTTGGCCTGAAATAGGTTTCATTATGATTTCGTTAAGATATAAACAAATACAGGATACTCACAAAAGTCTGTTCCCACTCTAACTGCTACACTGGTAAAAACAGTATGTAAGTATCGATGTTGAAACTTCTGTCCGTCAGCTGCAATGCATATTTTGCTGTTTGCTTGAACTTTACGCTGCGCAATTTTCAGCGCAGCGGGTGACACGTATTCACTGTAAAGTTTAATATATATGCCTAACAGAATTTTCGGTTACGAATACAGCGTATCCGTTCTTTACATTTCTAAAGACTAATTTAACGTATGTTCGTTCAATAGATAGTTTTTTGCTCATATCCCATAAAGGCAAGAAAAGTGACACAACTTAAAAGTGCAGCATTTGAGAAAAATCAACTTAAAACTTGACTAGAATAAAACGGGCACAACTGTCTCTCGAGTGGATAACTTTCTAGATGGAGATGTAACTTTTTTGTTCACATTGGGTGCATTTCATGAATTTTTCAGTGACATAAACCATTTTTTGAGTAATGTCACTTTTCTTGGAAGTTGTGATTTGTGAAACTGCCGTCGAACGTCTTCTGGTGTTCTGCTATATGAATAAGTTTTCACTGAAAAGAGAAAAATAAAATCTTTTTGTAAAAAAATGGAACCGACTCCAAAATTGAACTACTATTCAAAGAACTAAAAATTAACGAAAATTTTCAGAAAATGGAACTGTAAATTGCGCCTAAAAGTATAAAATAATTTCCTTCGCCAAACAACCTATAACACTACAATTAATCATGACTTTTGAAGTCGGCGCAAAATTAAATAAAAATTGATACCTTTATTCAATACAAAAATCAAATCCTATTCAAAATACACATCTCACGTTGTTACCTGCAAAACGCAGCCGAAAACTACTTTGATTCAAGAAAACAAATAAGATTTCGTAAGCAGCAAAAGTTGGGGAAGATGCTGGTATCTGACGTCCTTGGTGAAAGAAAAATCGCAAAATTATCGGGCAAACATATTTAATTTCTTTGGGATATCATGATTATTTTGATAAGGTATATTAAGAGAGTAATTAAGAATATGAAACAACACTTTGTACAATATATATTATGAAAATATACATTTTGCGTGTATATTTTTGCCTTACGTTTTGATCACTAAATCCAAAAGCCATCAAGGATGATAGTTATCAAAGTTATACCAAATTTGCAAAGGAAACTCTAACTTCGTAGAAACATAAATACCGCATTGTGAAGAATGTTCACTGTTCTATGTAGATGCTGCTAATGGACCAATTGTATACAGTGATAAAATAATAAAGGAAACATGAAAATGGATCATTCGAGACAGCAGCATTTGTTGCTACCGATCTAAAGACAAACCTTTAAAAACTAATTAAATTTTATTTAACTTTGCGCCGACTTCAAAAGTTATGATTAATTGTAGTGTTATAGGTTGTTTGCCGAAGGAAATTATTTTATACTTTTAGGCGCAATTTACAGTTCTATTTTCTGCCAATTTTCTTTCATTTTTAGTTGTTTGAATAGTAGTTCATTTTTGGAGTCGGTTCTATTTTTTTACAAAAAGATTTTATTAGTTGTAAAGAATAGACTAAAATAAAATAAATATGATTTTGGTTTGCCTGTCTTAAAAAATATGTTATCATAATAATTATCTCCATTAAGTTTCGTACAGTTATAGATATATCTCGAGATATTATCATCTCGTTCTCGGAGAATATTGCAGTGTAAGAGCGCCACCTATTGATAGATATGGATAAAAAATGAATTAGCATAATTTCTTATAATGGCCTTCTACTATATCAAGTTTTGTTTGGTTATACGCAATAGAACCTGAGATATAGCTTTACCTTAAATTGCGGAAATCGCTGTATAGCAACACCAGTTGTTAAGAGATAGACACCAAACGTTTACAGCCATTAATTTATGTCAAGTTGCATCTACATATAATTTTATATGTAATTCTGTGCAGTAGTTCCTCAGATATAGCTTTTCCTTAAATTGTAGAAATCGCTGTATAGCAGTGCCACCTGTTGAGAAATCAATACCAAAACCTAATACGCATTTATCCAGGTCAAAGTTCATCTATATATAATTTTATACACAAATTTAAGCAGTAGTCCCTGAGATATAGCCTTCCTTAAAATTGGGAAAATCGCTGTATAGCAGCGCCACCTGTTGAGAAATTAACACCAAAAGTTGATAGGTACTAATTTAGATCAAGGTGCATCTACATATAAATATATATTCATTTCTCTGTAGTAGTTCCTGAAATACAGTCGGCACAAAATTTTTGTGTCTTAACGTTGCGTGTATAAATGAAGAATAATTTAAAAAATTTCTACAAATTTCCAAATATCGGCTACGACTTTGGTTAGTCTCTATGTCTCTGTGTGTAAGTTTGTTATCGGCATAATAATTAAATATATATATATATACTAGCAAGAAATTCAAATTGAATAATCTAAATTTGCATTATAGAGGATATTATTTTAAACTTTTTAATTGGAATTGAACGAATGATTTATGTATAGGGACATGGAAAAGAATTCTGATACATTACATCCTAAATGTTAAATTTCTCGTTGGTACATTTTAAAATCTTTAGACAGCAGTAAACATAAAAAAATTACGTATATTTTTATACGCACAAAAGCATGTTGCCTAAATTTGATGTGAAATGAAATGCATTCCTTTATAGTGCTGCACAAGTCAATTCCCATATATGAGAACTATAAATGGAAATTGCTTGAATTGAAATGCAATTCAAATTGTGTTCTGCGTTTTTTCATACGTCCTAATTTAATACACTATATGATGTGTATTGTATATAATTTATAGAGAAAATATACAGGGTTATGCAAAATTAGTCGAATTAGTTTTATAAAAAGTTCCGCTTTAATATTCTCTGAATAATTGAACACTCACTTTTATATTTAATAACAATTTTGAATGTTTTATGAATATAACTAAAATATTCAAATGGAGATTGAGAGGGTAGAGGTAACGTCCTTACCCCACACACACAATAATGCTTAAAAAATAAAATTGTTTCTAAAACAATTTTTTGTCTATTTTTAAAATACTTTAGAAATGTTTAATAATCTACCTTTATAGTAACGCAGGGTTAGAGAAAGTAGTAAGAGTGACATACTAAATTCTTTTTTTTTTTTCCACATAGGGTCTCTATACTAACAATTTGAACATCAGTAGGCTAAATTCATGTTATTCGTATGACAATCTTGACCTAGTCTCTCAAAAAAATGTGTAGATTTTTCAATCCCTCATTTTATATAATGCAAAATCTAGGTATTTATAAATTTATCCTATGCAAATGTGTCGTCGTGCTCAAATAATTTTCGACCTTTAAATATTCAATAAAAATTTCATTTATACGTATTTTTAAATGCGACTATTGCATTTGAAATAAAAGTATTACGGCAAAAGTATAGAGATATTCCGAAACAGGACATTTTTTTTTTTTTTTTTTTTTCATTCTTACAAAATGTAATTCTACTGCTTAAACAATATTTTTATTGCATTTTACTTTTTATTACTCTTTCAAACAAAATTTATGGTCTTTCTTTGTACTTTTATATAGTATTTACCATATCCAAATTTATGTCTTAAACTTTTAAAGCAGGTACATTGATATATATATATGAAACGAATTCCTTCATCCCAGACAGCTTAACAGTTTCAGTGACTCAGGGTATGAAAGCGCATAGTTTCTTTTTTCCATTCTTCCTTTTTTTTAAATGGTACAACAGGGAGAGAAAAAGATAATTTTTACTGCTGTCTAACTAGGAAAAAAGCACATTATATTCACTTTTCAGAACCACCAAATTTCTTGGGCCTCCAGTCGCTTGGGTTAGCCCAACTCCCCCTCCAATAAAATAATCATGAAAAAAGGCCTTACAGAGAGCATTGTTGTTTACGTGTCTCCGACTTTGACCCTCGAGGAGCTGCTGAAGGTCATCCAGGTAAGCAGGGGCCCCCAGGCACGTGAAGGTACAACCGAGCAATAGATCAGTGTTATAGAGTCGAGACCTGGATATTGCGTGTGCCCCTCCATGCCATTAAGTAATTCTGGCAACACTTCTTGTGGGGATGGTAAGATGACATGAATAAAAAGTGAGGTTTTTTATTTAATAAGAGTTGTTTCTTATTCATTACAGGGATCCCAGTTTAAAGATAAGCCCGCTTTCTCCACCAAATGAATGCTGTACCATTCATTTGGTGACGTGGATTGTTTTTTCATTAGTTCTTCATTCAGATAAAAATTTTAACAATGGTTCGTTAGAAAAAAGTTTTAAAATGATAAGATTCATTTTAATGGAAGTTGAAAAAAGAAAAATTTGTACGTTTACTTTTACAACTATTTTTTAACAGCAAGTGCGAAAAGCATTTTGAGATTAAAACTCATTTGTTGTAAAACATTTTTAGCCATGCTCAGTTTTAATTTTAGAAAATTTGTACATATTTCATAAAAAAGCCCTTATTTAAAAATGAAAAATGCCAATTAATTGATCGGACAAATAAGGAATTATTGAAAAAAAAAAAAATCAAAACTTCATGCATAAATGAAATAAAGGAGAATGTTTGTATTATTTTTGGATTAAATTAAATATTTATTTAATCAAAATTTAAAACGAACAAAAGTCATGCCAGTATTATTTTCTCCTATCCAAACATGCTAGAGATAATTTTGTTTTAGATTGCATTGCATTACAAAAAAAGAAATAATAATAATAATAATATTACGTCAAAAACTTGAGGCATACATAACACTCATACGTTATAGAGAATGTTACTGCCTCAAACGTTATAGAGAAATATGGTGTAATGTTACACAAATTTTAGTGAGATGTCAAACAATTTTTATTTTCCGAACACTATAGTGAGGAAAGTATTGTAATCATGTCAAAAATACGAGTTTGAGATTTTGGGGTTTCTACACGTTTTGAGGTCCCCTGAATTCATATTTACTATTTTTACGTTGATGTATGTGCTTATGTACGTGTGCATGAATTTATGTGTGTATGTACATGTGTATGTATGTACGTATGTGAGTGAATATGATAGCGTCTAAACGCTTTGTTCAAATCAGCTGAAATTTGGTACGTATGTTTCAAGTCCCCATAGCACGAATCGTATTGATTTTGGTGAATCTAGCACCTATAGTTTTTTTTTTTTTTTTTTTTTTTTTTTTTTTACAGAGACACAAAGAAAAATTCTTTATCATTATGGTCTATGGGCCCAAATTTGTAAAGTGAGATAGTGTCTGAGCGCCTTATTCGTTTGAGATGAAAATTTATACACATATTATGAGTCGCCGTCACACGAACTGTATAAATTTTGGTAAATCTAGCGTTCATAGTTTTTTTACAGGGACACAAAGAATAATTCTTTATGATTGTGGTCTATATGGGCCAAATTTTTTTAAAACTGCGATAGCGTCTAAACGCTTTTTTCAATTGAGTTGAAAAATTACACACATGCTATAGATCATTGTTGCACAAAGTGCATAAATTTTGGTGAATCTAGCAAGTATAGTTTTTTTACAGGGACACAACGAAAAATACTTTATCATTATGGCCTACGGGCTGAAATTATTCAAAATGCGATAACGTCTAAATGCCTTGTCAGAATGAGCTGAAAATTTATAAACGTGTTAAAGGTCACTGTTTCTTGAAGTGTATAGCTCTTAGTGAATCTAGTACTTTTTACAAGGACACACACACACAAAAAAAAAAAATCTTTATCATTACGGCCTATGGGCTGAAATCTTTATAGTGTCTAAAAGCCTTATACGATTGAGTTGAAAATTTATATACGTATTGTAGGTCATCGTCGCATGAAGCATAAAGATTCTGGCGAATATAGCACTTATAGGATTTTACAGAGGCACAAAGAAAATTTTTTTTATCATTATGCGATTTTATCAAGTGCGATTGCGTCTAAAGTCTTTATTAGAATGAACTGAAAATTCATACACATGTTACATGTCACTAGTCGCAGACGCCATATAGATTTTGGTGAATCTAATTCTTATATATATATATATATATATATATATATATATATATATATATATTACAGGGACATAAAGAAAAATTCTAATCAATGAGACTTATGGGCTCAAATTATTTAAAATGCAATAGCGTCTAAATGCCTCTTCTGATTGGTCTGAAAATTTATATGCATGATATAGGTAACCATCGCAATTTTACAGATTTTGGTGAATCTAGTCTAGCACTCATAGATTTTTACAGGGACACAACGAAATTTTATCATTGTGATCTATGGGCTCAAATTATTTGAAGCGCAATAGCGTTAAACTAAATAACATACTATATGAAAAAAAGTACTCATACACCCTATTATAATTTTCTCTTTTGCGTACTTAACGACTTGTCATACTTTAACTTATTTATACAACCGTTAATTACTTAATGTTCGGAAAATCGAGTTGAGTCACTCCAGATTTTTTAGTGTAACGTTAGTGTAAGACAATTCATTTAGGTAACGTTACACTACAACTATATATCATTATAACAGAAGTTTGAGGCAGTTATGCTGATTTTTTTTTTTTTTTTTTGGTGCCATGTTACAATTTTTTTTTAACAAGTGTAGAATATTCGACACTGGCTTTATACTATGCGTGATTTTAGGTCTTCTAAATCCTAAATTTAGTTTTTTAGCGATTGGTTTACGTGCCTTTCTCTGTACGTGTCTATGCATATACGTATATGTATCTGTTATGAACAAACAAATGATAGCAAATGACTCATATTCGTTATCTAAATCTATATCATATGATGATATTAATTGAAATTTTTTGCTGTTATCGGACAAACGGTCGTATACAGAAGTATACAAAAAGTGTCATTACATTAAGGTCAACAAGCAGACTTTCTCATTGGCATACATTCATTCATTTTAAGCATAATGAACTTAACTCTATGAACATGCATTCTAAACATAATGGAATCGACACATATTTTTTATATGCACAAAAGGATAATTTCTATAGATATAGAATATGGCATGAAAAACATTTATCATTCGTTTACGGAGCAACACAAAAGAGTTTAGATATAGTAGGGGCTATGATTAAAAAATTCTAAAAATTCATTTTAAGCTGTGTTATACATTTTTCCTTTTATTGTGTTAAAATAAATACACTATATGTAACAAATAAAACGCTTTATTTTATTTTATTTATTTATTTTAATTTCTCGTAACGTTGACACATTTATGTGCACCCGTGCTTCTTTGTTCGCCTGAGGAAGGTCTTGCTACTATTTCTACCCGAAACATCTGTTGTGTGGTTTTTGCCTTTTATGGTATTTACATACAAAGTTTTTTTTTTTTTTTTATCTATTATTTTTTAACACCAGTCCTTCGGTGCATTTTTTACTGCTACACTGTGTACTGCATATGAAACTTTTTCAGACAACATACAGGGCTATCTAAAATTAGTCGTATATATTGATTTTTTTTTATTGATATTGATAGAAATTCTTTAATTATCTGTACCATGACCAAGAGGGCTATTAATGCAATGCTCATAAATACTAAAGTGAGAAAAAATTGTCAGGGTGCCACAACAAATTATTTTTATTTATGAAAGAAATATACTTTCCTTTTAACAAAACTAATGATAATATTAAGGACAGAAAAAACAGTTTTTGAATTTTAGCAAAGGTTAATCATTCAGTCATCGAAAATTATGATTATTTCTATTTTTATAAAAAAAATTTTGTTTTTATATACCTGCAGAAAATTAATATCAGTCAAAGAAAAATGATTTCATTTATTTATTTTTCCATTGAGGTTTTGTTTTACTTAGAGTGTGTTGCAAAAATGTATCAACAGAAAGATAATATTTAAAATGATACTACTGCAGCTTATGCCACCTAGTCATTAAAAAAAAAAAAAAAAAAAAAAAAAAGCAGAGAGTGTGTGTGAGAGAGAGAGAGAGAAAGAGAAAGAGAGAGACTGGATAAACCTGCTTTATTCGTAAACACACCGTGAGAATATTGCCTTTTTACAGATTTCGAAAGTGGTAGAAAAAGAGCGAGAAAACGTAAATTTCGATTTAGGTTTCAACTTTATTACATGTTTCATAAATCATATTTGTTTTGTTTTTATTTTCCCAACATACATTATGTAAGGAAAGTATTGTAATCATGAAAAATTCGACTTTTAGACTTCCATATCTATACACATACATACGTTTTGAGATCACCCGAGTTCATTTTTACAGTTATATATATGTGTTTGAGTGTGTATGTATGTGAGTAAACGTGATAACGTCTGAACGCTTTGACCATTTCAGCTGAAACTTGGTGGGTATGCTACAGCATACCTGCCAACCTACCAAATTAATGAATCTGGCACATACAGTTTTTTTTTTTTTTTTTTTAGAGACATGAAGAAAAATTCTTTATCATTCTGCTCTATGGACTCAAATTATTTAAAGCGAAATAAAGCCTAAACGACTTATTTGATCGAGCTAAAAGTTGATAGGTATGCTCGAAATCCCCGTGACCATGCACTGTATAAATTTTGATGAGTTTATCATTATAGTTTTTTCTTTACAGGGACACAAAAAAGAATGTTTCGTCATTATGACCTACTGACTCAAATTATTTGAAGTGCGATAGCGTCTAAACGTTTTATTCCATTGAGCTAAGAGTTGGTAGATATGTTATCGGTCTCTATCACACGATTTGTACAAATTTTGATGCGTGTGGGACTTTTATTATTATTATTTTATAGAAACACAAACAAAGATTCCTTAGAATTATGGCTGATGGACTAAAATTTCTTGAAGTACAATAGCGTCTAAACAAATTTAAGATTGTTATTAAATTTAAAAGTTTATTCTAAATTATTTAAACAAATTTCACTCACACCACTTCTTGAAACTTATCAATATTAATTAAAGAAATTCCAAGTGGCGACCCCACATGATCTTCAAAATACTCAATTTGAATTTCCTGCAATTATTTGTTTTTACGCTATTCAGATAACACGCATCTCCTATATTATTAATATACACATGAAAACCAGAAACTTGATTTTCTTATTCAGGGGACCTCAAAACGCTTAATTATAGCAAAACATCAGTGTAAAAACTTGGACTCCGAACTGGTACTTTTTTTATCATAAAATGTAAGAAAATAGTTATCATTCCGCAATAATTTTCCTGAACTTGGTAAAATTTAGTAAAGCACTCCCTTTAATTACATTCAATAAAGAAGGCTGTATTTATTATTTCAATTTTGTGTAGCTCTCTATATATTGTTTATAAATTATATACAAACCCCATAGTATACTCAAACTTAGCACAGTGTGAACAACGTATAATACGATTTGAAATGCAGTTTCAGTAATTTCAAAGTATTTTACTAATATATCCGAAACCTTTCGTGTTGCCCTGTAAACGAATGGTAACTGACTTTTATTTCATATCTTGTACTAAGCAAACCATGATTTTATGTATCTAGGAAATATATATGTTCATTTCATTTTTAAAGCAGTCTAAAAAGATGTTAAACTGCATATTCCAGAAGTTTCGCTCTTAGATGTATTGTAGTATTTGAATTCTCTTGGATGTCCCTGTAAACAAACCATTTACTCGATTTGAACGAAAAGTTTAGAGCAGCATCCCTATATGATACATATTCAGAATACCGAATTTAGACTTCCTGCTACAATTTGTTCCAGAGATATGCTGATAACAAACACACAGATATACACAAAACCGCTAAAAAATGAATTTTCGTAGTTAGGGAACCTCAAGACGTGTAAATGTAGCAAAAACTCATTTTCGAAAATTTGTCCCAAAAACAGTACTTTCCCTACTGTTATATGGGTAAGAGAAAGTAAAAAACAAGATATTATAGTGTATGTAAATAACACACATTAGCTTTAAGGCATTCTAAAAGTATTGTTGTGAGTCAGATAGACTAACGAAATTCGTAAGCACTTTTTAACTTTGTTGGAAAGCGTTAAGTTGTAAAGTTAACGTAAAACTATATTTTCAACAGACTTGTGTGAGACAGAATTTATGAGAGGTAATGAAAATATACTAACATTTGTTCAGTGATAACATATTTACTGTCAGCACATTCTGATATACCGGATATCTAGCTTAAAATTACACAGGTACGGATGTTGTAATCTTGATATAATCAAATTTCGCTCAGAACAAGGTAATTGCTCAAAATAATGTTATCTTATCTTTATTACTGTTGACATTATTATATTTAAAAAAAAAGTTTCGGTTTAAAAACATTTTGCATTTTTTGTTGAATTAACGCATTGTTTTTGTCGTTTTCCGTATACAGAAATTGCTTGTTGTAATACATTTATCGCTAAAGTTTTGAAAATTGTTTCTGAATAACTCTATACGTATGTACAAAATTTAAAGTTATATCGGTTGATTCAAATTAAGCAGGGTGTGTTTATGCAAAAACTAAATAAATAAAATTTTATTTTCGAAAAAAGAAAAAAAAAAAAAAGAAAAAAATAATAATTAATTAATTAATTAAAAAATAATAATAAAAAAAAGATTTTTCTGATTGGAGAGAAATTTTTTTTTGTGGTATTAATTTGCATAAAACCGGACGTATTCCGAATATTTTATGTCTGTGGGTAAAATTTTGAAACCTCACGCTGTAGTCTTCTCGCTGTTGAATAAAGAATGCTTAAATTTCGAGATATTTTATGCGCACTGCTGCTACGATATGCATTTGTTGTTGATTGTTGAACAATTACTACCGCAATTTCTCCAGATTATTGCATTCCAAATGGTTAACAGTCCCATCCAAATTTAACCGAAAATGTGGCCTCATCCAAGTTTAACTGAAAATGGTACAGTCTTTGAAATGCAGAATTATTTATAATCGCTACTGAGGGAAACCTTTTATTGTTGAAATTCCTTGATAATAACAAAGTTATTATTTTTCTGCTGAAAGAACTTGAAGAAAAACACATTCGGTGAACTGAGTTTCATGAAAAATTTTATTGTTCAATGAAAAGTTATTTTACACACTCTTTGTAGCCGCAAAAAATGCCAAATACCCAGTTGTAAGCAAATTACTCGCACCACAGCATCTTTTTCACTTCTATTGGCCAAAACATGTACCGGGCAATGTCACATAAAATAATAATCGCAATATAAAATAAAAATAAAATAAACAACTCAACTTCGTTTTGTATGTTTTGTAGATTTATTGACATTTACAAACTGAAATCTGGCAACTGTTGTTTAACTATTTTCAACGATATATAATAAAGAAGAGGAAATATGTTATTGCTCAAACGTCAGTGGAGACCAGGGGCGGACTGGCCCACCCGGCTACCCGGCGATCGCCGGGTGGGCCAACTGCCAAATTATGTAGGCTGTGGGCCAAATGAACAGGGGGAAAAATTGCGTTTGTGGTGCTAAATTTTAATTCTTCAGGAAACAATAGTAACAATATACATATGATGACAATGAACATTCATGGGCCTTCCGTTTCGAGTGGTTATGTCACCACACTGCTAACCGCCTTCGAGCGTAGGAGAGCGGGTTCGATTTCCACGCTGGCCTGGGTGTTTTTCTATTTTTTCGTATTCTAATTCTGTCATGTTCTGTTTGTAATTATCTGACGGAGATTTACAAGCGGACTACGAGTCAAGCAACAAATATGATGTATATGTTATCAATAAATAATAAACAAATAAACATTCATCTAACTAACAAATGATAGAATAATATAAAAAATTATACGGTACACAATTTGGCTCAGAAAAATCTCAAAATATTGCTTAACTTTTGGCCTATATATATATATATATTGTATTTCAATGGAGGCTACACACTTCCGAACTGCGGAAGCATAGATCACGAATTTATACCTAGTTGAACATCGCAGTTTTCACGTCGGGTGCTTTGCATTTGAAATCTGAGAGCTCTCAATTTTTCCCGACTAGTGATTTGCCATGCATACATGAAAATTTCTGTATTAAAGCATGTTTAAGATACTTATATGAGAACGCTTCATTCTGTCAGTTCTTCGAAAACAATTTTTTTGTATGTAATTAAAAATAATCTTTACAACAATGGAACAAGAGTAGGGCGCGGTACATGTACCCTGAATGCTATGCGTAAAGGACAGGCCTATTCTAGTTAACAGCAGGAAGCAAACAGCGAAACGTTTATTAATACCCCCTCTTTTTCTAGTAGGGTTGAGGGGGGGGGGATTAAAGGTCAATTGACCACCCTAGGGTCTCAGGCCCGAAAGGGGTGCGCTTGGGCTCTTTCTAAGGGGTCCTAGACCGTATTTACGCAAGTTTCGGAGAAAACCACGGAAAAGTCCGAACGCTAGGTCGACGAGAGCGACCTGGGTTTCAGCCCGGCACCTCACGTCTAACAGCCTTGAGCGAAGAACCGTTCGGCCGCTGGTGGGCCCCTTTTCTTAAGGGGGCATATCTTTAAACTTTAAAAGAGTGTAATATTTTTCTTCTTTCTTTCTTTTTTGTTTTTTATTTTCATTTACTCATGTATGGCAGAGAAAGTATTGTTTTTTTGATCGAATTTTGGAAAGTGTATTTTTAATATATTTGAATGTTTTGAGGTCTTCTGAATTCGAAAATCAAGTTTATAGTGGTTGTTCTGGGGATGTCTGTGTATGTTATCAGCAAATTTGAAGAATAGAGCTAAAAGAAAGTGTTCAAGATGTGTGAGCTATGCTCTAGAGCAGTGATTCTTAACCACTGTGTCGCGGCACTTTTTTGTGCCGCCAAATTTTTAAAGAGTGCGGACAAATTTTAGAAATGTATATAGTAAAAATTATAATGCTTTTTTTTATTACGAGTAAAGTTTATTTAAATTAAAGAAAAGTACACTGTATAAGAAAACTGTTGTTTTTGCAGTTAAAAACCACATTTTTAACTGTTTTTATCTTCGAGAACTGTGAGCTTTTATAAAGTGAAATATTTACCCCAAGTGAAATATGTGCCGTCAAATTTTGAAATCGTTAATAGTGTGCCGCGACAAAAATATAAAAAGGTTGAGAATCACTGCTCTAGAGTCACTGCACGGACGTAAGTCTTATGGGCCAATTTATATCCCATTATATATAGCTTACAAGTATGTATAAATCCTTTATGTACGCAAGTGCTTTGTGAAAAAAAAAATTCAGTTATGAAAATAAAAGTCGGTTGCGTTCTTAATTTGGACAAGAACGCCTAAAAGATTTTATTTATTTGTTTTTATTTATTTTTGTTTTATTTTATTTATTTATTTATTTATGTTAGTACGTTGAAAGGTCTTTAATTTTTGGTTATGATAAAATAATAGACAACCTAGCTTCATTTTCGAAATATTTATGACGGTGTTTTAAACTAGTTGGCATAGGTGGACTCTGCTCAGTTCCCCATCATATTTATGTTCTCATAAATTGCTAGTGCGAAACATATTATAATCACGTTAAAAGAAATGAATTTGACCAAAGCTTGATACAGTGACAGAATGAAATCACCGCCTAATAGGCTATCCACCGTTCACTTCGATATATTTATCTTATTCTAATCTATTAACTTATTTTATCAGGGTCAATTCCTTTGTTTAGTTTACATGCTACTATTTCCAATGCAATAATGCTCAAAATTCATATTTATATGAAAAATTTACAATTTCGCTATGTTGATAAAATCGTAAATTACGAATAGGAAAATTACTGAATTTTCCTATTAGAATATTTGTATTCAATCATGTTCAAACAAATATCATAAATGTAATTTTGAAGTTGTCTAATGTATTTATGATCTTCAAAAAGGAAGTTTATGCTCAATTTTGCCTTATTCTGACATGTTAAGTAAATCGTAAATTCCAAATAACTTACGAATTTTTTAAATTGGAATAATCATAGTCTTTGATATTCATGCCAGTATCATAAATAATATTTTGAAAGTGATTTGACATCTTTACGATGAAAATATCCCTCAAGATTGATGTTTATGTGAAATTTTGCTTTATTCTGCCATGTTAAAAATTCGTAAATTTCCAATAACTTACGAAATTTTTAAATTTGAAAATTCATAGTCATTAATATTTATACTAGTGTCCTAAATAATATTTCAAAAGTAGTCTGACATCTTTACGAGGAAAATATCTCTCAAAATTGACGTTTATGGGAAATTTTGCCCTATACTGACATGTTAAGAAATTCGTAAATTTCCAATAACTTACGAAATTTTCAAAGTACCATATTTATAGTTACTGATGTTCATTCCGGTATCAAAACTGATATTTTATAACTTGTCTGACATTTTTACAGTAAAAAGTTTCCTTTTAATGCACGTTTAAGTGAATTTTTGTCCTATTCTCCAAATTTCTAATAACTTACGAAGTTTTTTAATTCGAATGTTGCAAATGAATAGGGTTCTTGCCAGCATCGAAAGTAATATTTTAGAACTGATCTGACCTCTCTGCGATCATTTGTTCGTGAGATATCGTGTAAACAGACTAACAAACTAACGGACTAACACACTAACAGACACCCTACAGACAGACACCATACAAATTTTGTCATTTTCGGATTCCTCACACCTGAAAACGTATAAAAAAGTCAAAAAATCGAGGTCGAAATTTTTCACGATTATCTAAGTTTCCCATACCTATAGTATGATGGGGAACTAAAAAAGAAAAACTAAAAACAGTTCACAAATCATTAAAAAAAAGTTTAAATTGTCAGTTCTTCATGGTGCACGCGATTAAGATGATATATATGGGTTATAGCTGCCAATTTAATATGGAGCATAAATAATTTTCATAAATAATTTTCATTATTTTTAAATGATAATCTTCAACCTATTTAATTCCATATAAATATTACAAAAGAGTATTATTAAAAAACTAGTATGTTGTGGCCACCACATGACTTTCCTCTATATTTTCCTATATAATTTCACTATTATTTTAAAAAGTTATCTTCCATGATAATGCAGATGATTTCCATATTAGAGAAGTAGTGTGTAACACTAAATATTCAAAAAGAGTCAATTTTATTCTCAATATTACATACGAAAAAAATTTTTTTTTTTTTTTTGTTGAAAATGAAAAATATTGATAACTTTATTTTAAATTATCGCAAGTCGATGGTTCAACCATTCGTTTTAAAGTTATTGGCGAGCTCTTTTGAAATATCTTCATCATAAAAATTTACCCCCTCGGTGGGGTACTTCCCCCCCCCCCCAGGGGGGCAGGTGAGTCTCCTACATACACATTTTTTTTCCCAGTTGACTATCCCTATTACAAACAAATCTTTTAAATTTCATAATGATTATTAAAAAATTATTCTCTTTACGCACATTTATACAAAATTTTGTCCTATACCACCATGTTAAAAATTTAGAAAAAACAGGATGGCAACGCAACCTGTAAGAAAATTTTTACCAAAAGTTGATAGGCACTAATTTATGTCAAGGTGTAACTACATACCAATTTGTATGAAATTCTGTGCTGTAGTTCCTGAGATACAGTTGCAACAAAATTTTGTCACACACACAAGCAGACAGACATTTTCTAAAAATGGTCAAATCGTGTTCTACACCTCTCAAAATGTGTAAATCCATCAAAAATCCGAAGTCGAAAATTTTTACGAATCCAATACTTTCTTCTATTGAATATAGAAGAAAGTAATAACGATATAAAGAATGGACAATCCGTAATAAATTAACACCTATAATTTATGTTGCATTTCAACCGCCTTCTTTATTGATACATAATTTATAATTAGCTTACAGACATTATTTATTCAAGTGAAATTTAGTTAATTCAGTAAACAATTAGTAATAATGTTGACTACTAGAGATTTCAGTGTATCATCATAAGGTTAACTATATTGCTTCTGCACTTCAATTTAGAGTTTTTAGACCACTTTTATACAATGTGATTATATCACTATAGAGAAATTATTGTCTAGTTCAAAATTTTACTTTCTCTCACCCATATATATGGCAAAGAAAGTACTGTTTTAAATCAGATTTTCGAAAGTGAATTTTTGTTATATTTAGATGTTTTAAGGCCTCCTGAATACGAAAATCATGTTTTAAGCGATTGGACTGTGTGTGTTTGGCATATATCAGCATATCTCATGAACAAATAGTAGCAGGAATTCGAAACTTGCTATCTTAAATCTGTATCGTATAGGGACACTAAACTTTTCATTGAGATTAAGCAAATGATTCATGTACAGAGACATCCAAAAAAATTCTAGTACATTACGACTATGAGTGTCATTTTTTATGGGTATACAATTTAACACCTATAGGCTGCACATACATTTGTTATATGCATGAAAGCTTGTTTAGTGGGGAATCAGCTATAAAAATTATTCATCATTTGTTTATAGGGCTGCCGAAAAAATTTAGAATATAATGGGACTACGTTAGGAAATTGCTAGAAATGCATTGTGCTGTGTGTGATTAATGTAGGACTATATTTACGAGTACAATGTGGTGTGTACATAATTTATAGATGACATACAGATCTACCAATATTTTCTACTGAATGCAATTGGTGGAAGTGCTTTACTGTATTTTACCAAGTCCCGGAAACTGCTTAGAAATGGAAAATAATTTATCATACCCACGTGATAAGTAAAGTATTTTTTTAAGTTAAATTTTCAGTGTTTGCTTTTTGTATAATTAAGCTTTTTGAGGTTCTTTGAATACTAATGTCAAGTTTTATAACGTTTGATCCTGTATGTCTGTCATCAGCGTAACTTAAAATAATTTAACAGTCTTGAATTCTATATAAATGTATTTACTATTTTCAAACGAAGGTTGAGTGGAGGCGGCAGCCTGCAGTCCCTTTCACGCAGATTTATGTTAGTATACATATGTACACATTATGTTAGTATACATCAACCACTCGTTTTAAAGGTATTGTTAAGTTCTTTTGAGTGTTACACATATTGAAAATTTACACCCCTGAGGGGAGGAAGCGATGCTCCTACATGCACATGATTTTTTTCCAAGTTCATTACTACTATTATCAATATATTCATATTAATTTCAAAATCATTCGTTAAAAATAACTTTCATCATGTACATTTATACAAAATTTTATCCTGTACTGCCATGTTAAAATTTTGAAAATAAACTTGATGGCAACGCTACCTGTTGAGCGATTGGTGCCAAAATGGATTCAGCATAAGTTTAGGTAAAGCTCATATTAAATATCAAGTTTGGTTACATTTCGTTCATTGGTTTGGGAGTTACAGCGTCCACAAAAAATATTATACTCACGCACTAATACATATACAGGAAGACAGATTGACAGACATTTTCTGAAAATGATCAAATCATGTTCTGGTCATCTCAAAACATGTAAAACAATCAAAAATTTCCACAGACCCAACGTTTCATTCTTATATATATAGAAGAAAGTAAAAACTAATACAAAATTTATTTGGCTTTTTATTTTTACATTTATATTTTGTTTTACTAGTTAGATGTAGGGCGACTAAAGCGCCCGTTGAAAAATGATCATTTTATTTTATTTATTTCTCTTTTCAAATAATTCATTTGCTAGCAAACCGGTGCGAAATCTTCGCACTTATCTCTTCGTTACCTTTAAAAGTATTATTATTATTTTATAGACGTCCTTTTTACTTTCCGAACACTATAGTGAGGAAAGTATTGTAATCATGTCAAAAATCCGAATTTGAGATTTGTATGTTTCTATACGTTTCGAGGTCCAATGAGTCCGTTTTCACTATTTTTGCGATGATGTATGTATGTGTGTGTGTATGTATGTGTGTATGTATGTGTGTATGTATGTGAGTGAACACGCTAGCGTCTAAACGCTTTGTTCGAATAACCTGAAAGTTGGTACGTATATTGTAAGTCACCGTAGTACGAACCCTATAGATTTTGGTGAATCTAGCACTTATAATTTTTTTACAGGGACACAAAGAAAAATTCTTTATCATTATGGCCTATGGGAGCAAAATTTTAAAAGTGCGATAGCATCTAAACGCCTTATTCAATTGAGCAAAAAATTTATACACATATTATAGGTCACAAATACTCAATCTGTATAGATTTTGGAGAATATAGCACTTATTGTTTTTTTACAAGGACACAAAGAAAAATTCTTATTCATTATGCCTATGGGGTCAAATTTTTAAAAGTGTGATAGCGTCTAAACGCCTTATTAACCTGAGCAAAAAATATTTACACATATTATAGGTCACAGTTGCACCAACTGTATAGATTTTGGTGAATCTAGCACATACAGTTTTTTTACAGGGACACAAAGAAAAATTCTTTATCATTATGGCCTATGGGACCAAATTTTTAAAAGTACGATAGCATCTAAACGCCTTATTCAATTGAGCTGAAAATTTATATGAGTATTATAAATCACTGTTGCACTAACTATAAGAATTTTGGTGAATCTAGCATTTATAGGTTTTTACAGGGACACAACGAAAAATTTTTTATCATTGTGATCTATGGGCTCAAAGTTCAGTAGCGTTAAATAAAACATCGTGTAATATATGGAGAAAAATACTCAAACACTCTATTATGGTCTTCTCTCTTTTGTTTGTTTAACAATTCCTCTTTCTTTACTTTATCTACAAAACTGTTAATTACTCAATGTTCGGAAAGTCGAGTGGAGTCACTCCAGATTTTTTATATACATGAGCAAATTTAATATTGTATATGTATGTATGTATATTTTAATTAATTTTAAAGTCTAATCAAAAATTTGTTACAAATAATATACCAAATGAAAAGAGTGATTTTTCTGAATCCATCGGATTAAGCAGCTTATCGATAGGACAATTAGATATTTTAAAATTAACTTAAAGTATGAAAATTAGGTGGCAACTTGCGTTTACATACAGACAGAGTCCAGAGAAATCTCTTAGCCTTTTAAGCGTGACAGAGCCAGTCAGTCAGTGATGAGCGTAACTATATATGTTGATATATCTTTAGATTATAATATGAAAATTTTGAAAGTATATTTTGTGATAAAATGTACAAGATGTCATAAAGATCACCATCATCCGAAGGTGTAGGTGTAGGCACATTAGGATCCAAGACAGGGAGTAACCTCCGTGCGGGAACTTTCTCGGGATCCTAGCCTGTATTTTCGCAAGTTTCGTGGGAAAAAAATCATGGAAAGCTGTAATGGGCTACGTATGTGACCGCTATATGGGATTGAATCCAATACGTCGCGTCTACCAGTTTTGGGAGCAGAACTTTTCAGCCACTGGTGGGGCACACCATCATCCGAAAAAACTCATTAATATGAAATTATTCTGATAAAAGCAAATAAAAATATATACTACTTTACATTTTAACATAATATAGTCTTTGATACTATATTTTATAACTGAATGTATTCTGATATTTTTAATTTAGAGCTCAATAATTATCAACAAAGTAAATTATTCGTTTAACGTTACCATCTGCACCAATTTATTTTTACTTTCCGAACACTATAGTGAGGAAAGTATTGTAATCATGTCAAAAATCCGAATTCAAGATTTTGATGTTTCTATACGTTTCGAGGTCCAACGAGTCCGTTTTCACTATTTTTACGATGATGTATAAATGTGTGTGTGTATGTCTGTGTGTATGTATGTGTGTATGTATGTGTGTATGTCTGTGAGTGAACACGCTAGCGTCTAAACGCATTGTTCGAATAAGCTGAAAGTTGGTACGTATATTGTAAGTCACCATAGTACGAACCCTATAGATTTTGGTGAATCTAGCACTTATAGTTTTTTTACAGGGACACAAAGAAAAGTTCTTTATCATTATGGCCAAGGGACCAAAATCTTATAAGTGCGATAGCATCTAAACGCCTTATTCAATTGAGCAAAAACTTTATACACATATTATAGGTCACAGATACTCAATCTGTATAGATTTTGGAGAATCTAGCACTTATAGTTTTTTTACAGGGACACAAAGAAAAATTCTTTGCCAAATTTTTAAAAGTGTGATAGCGTCTAAACGCCTTATTAATCTCAGCAAAGAATTTGTACACATGTTATAGGTCACATTTGAACCAACTGTATAGATTTTGGTGAATCTAGCACTTACAGTTTTTTTACAGGGACACAAAGAAAAATTCTTTATCTTTATGGCCTATGAGACCAGCGATAGCATCTAAACGCCTTATTCAATTGAGCTGAAAATTTGTAAGAATATTATAAATCACTGTTGCACTAACTATAAGCATTTTGGTGAATGTAGCATTTATAGATTTTTACAGGGACACAACGAAAAATTCTTTATCCTTATGATCTAAGGGCTCAAAGTTCAGTAGCGTTAAATAAAACCTCGTGTGATATATGGAGAAAAATACTCAAATACTCTGTTATGGTTTTCTCTTTTTTGTTTGTTTAGCAACTCCCCTTTCTTTATTTTATCTACAAAACTGTTAGTTACTCAATGTTCGGAAAGTCGAGTGGAATCACTCCAGATTTTTTAAAATTATTAACATACCATTTAAAATAGTTATTGTTCACTTCCTTGCAGTAACTTCAGAGAACTGCTTATATAATTAAAAAAAAAAAAAAAAATTATTTTAAAATGGCCTAATTGAACTTTTTGTCATCGAACATCATTTCGATAACATTGTAATTTTTATACTCTTGTGAATAAAACTTTGTACTGAACAAATATTTCCTGAAAATTTAGAAATGTATCCCATTAACTTTCTAGCGTAAGTCTTCTGGAACATACTGTATTAGGGGCTGATCCATGGGAGAGAAGAAATCGATCACAAACATTTATTAAAAACATGTTTGTATTTATAAAATTTATATTAATGTGAAAGGTTAAGTAAAATGCTGTAAAATTATGACTATTAAAAAATAACTGGGTTTCTGTGATTCAGCTTTGCGCCCGGGTGGGGAAGGCTTCCTTATATCCCATTATGGAGTGAGTGGGCCAAAATATCTTGTAGCCGGGTGGGCCAAATTGACCCAGTCCGCCCCTGGTGGAGACTCAAAAAATTTTGGGTTCTGTCTGTAGATCTTTCGGTCTGTCTCGCGATAGCGGCAGCAAAATTCACGTTACACATGTTCATGAGCCACACGGAATTAGCTGTGTAGTTTTGGGTGTGTATTCTATTTGTAGTTCGTGTACAGGGACACACCAAAGTTTTCCTTAACATTACGGCCTACGGACAGAATTTGTATGTACCGCAATAGCGGCCACAAAAATCGCCCGATTGACTTGCAAATTGGTAAACATATTTAGGTGCTATACAAAATTAGGTGTATAATTTATGGTGTTTATATTGTTTATAATTCGTGTACAGAGACACACAAAAGCTTTCCTTATCCTTATGGCCTATGGGCAGATTATCATATAAACACTTTTTAACATGATTACACTGCATTCAATAAATCGAAATTAACTTACATTATTGAGATGCTTAAAAGCATGTTTTCTCTTTAAAAAAAAAAAAAAAAAAAAAAAAAAAAAAGTACTTAGACTTAATAATTAACGTAGCGGTCTTTATAAAAGGTTTCTGACAATGTTACGTCATCCAAATTCTGTTAAATTTCAAAAAGTTATTCATGAGATACATAGAATAAGTTGAATAGTTTTTACTAGTGTACATAATGTTCATGGCTCCTTTACATGGACACACAAAAGAATTTCATGACATTAGAATCTATGGACAATTTTTTATTTAGTAGGTGCATTTGAACGCGTTTAAAATGCCTTGAACTAAATTAAATTAATATACAACATTGAGATGTTAAAAGCATATTTCCTGTAGGAAAAGATATGTATAGACTAAATAATTTATTTACAGGACCATTCAAAAGAATTCCAATTTCATTCTGTAATCATCCAAATGATGTCAAATCTGGTTCATATGTTAATGAATTACAATGAATTAGTTGTACACTTTTTATTGGGGCGTATGATAATTGTGATTCTTGTACAGGGACACACAAAAGAATTGCGTACCATTACAATCTATTGACGGTATTTTTCACAAATGCATTTTAACATGGTTACAATTCATTAAACATAATAAAATAAAATTACATTATTAAAATGTTTTACATCATGTTTTCTGCAGAAGATGGCTGGCGTAGAATTGGTAATTAGTTTACAGGGGTCACAAAATAATTCCGATATACTTTGCAATCATCTGACATGAAGTTTGATACAAGTAATTATGAGTTACGAGGTATTAGCACAAGGTTGTGAATTACAAGGAAATATATATATACACATTTACACAGATAGATATAGACAGGCATATAAAACGGGGGTTTGAGGGGGCAGTAACCCCTTATAGAAACATACTTGGTTATGTAGCAAGTTAAGCATATATATATACATATATGTATATATATATATATATATGTAATATTGAAGAACTTTTCAAACATTACATCAGATGAAAACAAGCATCACATAAAAAAACTTAAAAAAAAAATAAATAAATAAATAAAAAAAAAACACGAATGAAGGTTACTAAAAAGTGAACAATCTGATGGTAAAACATACAACATCATTACATTTTCAAGGGCATAGAATGAATGTTGCATGAAAATAGGGTGATATTTCTGTAGTGCTATATGCAAATTGCTAAACATTTACAGCACTCTATGCCCTATATCAACCATAAGACATGAAAATAATATAAAACTCAAAGAGAAAAAGGAAAAAACAAGTGTGAAACACTCTTTTATATCAACAATCAACATTTACTGAATAAACAAATTTATTCCTTAGATTAATTAATATAACCAAAACTATTACTCACTCGACAACTGCAAAACACTCCGAAACCAGCTCAAACACACCACAAAAGCCATGAGGCTGAATATAGTTAAAGTTACAGTAAATTAGAGAGTCTTATTTATCTACTGAACTAATAAGTAAATAAAATTTAGTTTAAACTGTTTTTGCAAATTTTAATAACTAATAAACATTAAAATTGAATTTAAAATTTTAATTAAAATAAATTTATTTGATTAAATTTTAATTTATAACTTACATTAATTTGAGATACGTAAATGTGCAATTCATAATTAACATGCGAAGGTAGAGGTTTTACTACAGATGCAAAAGAACAAGACAGGGAGGAATGATAGAGCTCTCTGTTACAGTAAAAAAAAAAAAAAAAGTTTTGATCCACCTTTTTTTTTTATTTATTGCTTAATGAAAACTAAACAAATGGTAGCTTTTTAAATTTATTATTAGAGAATCGGACACATAATAAAAAACATCATGCA